>PUHP01000576.1:0-24271 GCA_006783085.1 Colletotrichum shisoi
AATTTAATTAAAAAGAAAATGCCTTTGTAATATATTATTAAGTAGGATTATAAAGGATTTCCTTTAAAATCTACTAGTATAGAAAATATAGTAAATCTTTTACTGTAGATGTAATATAGAATACCTATTAGGAAGCATTAAGTAAAGAGGTTTATTAACTCATAGCTAACTTTAAAAACTAAATTTAATTATTTATACAATTATTAAAAGGTACTTTAAAAGGATTTAAAGGTTATATCCAGGTAGTTTATATGATTAGGTAATATAATAGCTAAATATAGTATTAACTATAAAGATCTATATAACTTTGATAAGACTAGCTTTATAATTGGTGCTATAACTAGTTTAATAGTTATTATATATACTAATAGATATAGAAAAGTAAAATTTATCTAGCCTAGTAACTATAAGTAGGCTATAGTTATTAAGTATATTAATTTAGGGGGGTATTATATCCTACTTTTTATAATTATTTAGGGATCCTACTACCTTAGTAACTAGTTAATAGAATTAGGCTTTCTAGGTAACTAGGCCATTAAGCTAACTACTAATAGATAGACTAATAGTAAAACTAGCTTAAACTAGATTAAGTATTTTAATAAGTATACTTAAGCTTATATAAAGGTACCTATTATATACTTATAATTAATACGTATAAAAACTATTTCTTAGCTAAATTTAATAAATACTATCAGTAGAATAATATTATAACTATTAGTATACCTCTATATTTATCTTACTTACTCTAGCTATTAAATATTACGCTTTACTTACCTTTAAAACATATATATAGAGATAAAATTAACTTATTTGTTAAATACTTTATTAACTATATTATAAAGTCTAAGTTATTTATTACCTTCTATAAGGTTTATAATAAGGTCTTTATAAATAAAAATATTAAATCTACGTTCTATAGAGCTAGTATTTTACCCTAGGATTTAAATTGTATAATTAGGAAGCTTTATATATATATAGACGCCTATACCTCCTATAACTAACCTTTCAATACTACTAGCCTAGTAGTTATAAATACCTTCTAACTACTATAAAGTACTTTTATAATCTAACTTTATTAAAAGTTAAATCTTAGCTTATTAGGGAAGCTCTCTAATACTAATAATTAAGGTAGTTAAATAGCTAGTAAAGGGTATATAGGTAATAGTATACTTAATTATAATTTCAATAGATTAGGTATATATACTTTAAAATACTAATATGGTACTTACTGAGCGCTAGAGAGTAAAAAAGATATATATCTAGCTTAAAGAAGTACTTAGTATAACAGAATCTTATATTATCCTAGAAGAAAAGGGTAAAGGGAAATGTCTAGTACCTTAAGAAGGTAATAAAGGGGGTCTATTAAAGAAGGGTTAGTTAGCTTAATAGCCTTATAGTACGTATAGTAAGGTAGGCTATAATGCGTATACGTATTCTAAAGATATAGAATTATCTAGTGATTTAGATCCTAATAAAAGCTAATTAAATTTTTATATTATGGTTATACAAACTTATAATATATTTAGAAGGTTAAAAAAATTACGTTTCTAACTAATATACATTACTAACTAGTAAAGTATATTATATAAAGTTACTAGATATATTAAGGCGTTGGGATCTTATAATACAAGCTATATAGCTTACTATAACTACTCTTAACACTAGTGTATCTATTCTAGGAAATCTTAATAGACTTTATTATAAAGCTACTATTAAGCTTTTATAAAAGTAGTATTAAATATAACCATATTTTCGTTATTACATATAGGATAATAAAATTTATAGTATTTACACCCATGGTAAAGATACTAAATGTAGCTTAGTTAGTTTAGCTTATTTATAAAATAGTAGAGTTTTATTTTAGTATAGTAGAAGGTATTATTAGTAACAGAGATAAGCTATTTACTAGTAAGTTCTATAAGGAATTTACTTAAAAATAGGTAATTAAACGCTGGCTATTAATGGTATATTACCTATAAACTAATAGATAGACTAAGTAAGTCTATTAAACCTTAAAGAAGTATTTGTATATTTAAACTAATAGGTTATTAAGAAGATAGGTAGTATAGCTAAATAAGGTAAAGTTTTCTTATAATAATAGTTACTATACTACAATCAAAATATCCTTAACAATAGCCTTATATAGGTATTATCCCTAAAGTATAAGGTATATTTTAATAAGTAATTATATTACTATTACCAGTATAAAAAACCGATTTAATGTATGAAGGTAGTTAAGGACTACGTAGTATAGTATTAGTACCTTACTATAAAAGCCTAAGTAGCGTACTACAAATAATCGTATTAGCCTAAGGAGTATTACTAAGGGGAGGTTCTAGGACTATTAATAAAGAACTTCTAGTTTAAAAATAGAAAGCCAGTATCTAAATTTATCTGAGTTATAATTATAAAAAGAATTAATTCTTAGGCCTACTAGGTACATCTACTAAAGCTATACTAGAGGATATATAACATCTTTTTAGTAAGCCTTATTAAGCTATAAATAGCTTACTAAGGGGATAATAAAAGCCTAGTAAAGCTTTCTAAGCTAGAAGAAAAGCTAAATAAATAGAAAGTAAAGAAGATTATAGCTTACTAGGAATATAGTAATAACTAAAAATACTTAGTTAAATAGGTAGGATAGCTAGTAGGGTATAATACCTAGGAACCCCTATACTATCTAGTAGATACCTAAGATAAAGTTTAAAGCTATATTAAGCATATATCAAAGGCTTATAGGAAATAAAATAATTAATTTTATATCGTACACTATTATTAAGTAATAAGTAAGATTAGCTTAGCTATTTTAAAAACTACTAAAGTACTGTTAAGTTAAAAAATGAAAAACTAAGTATAACCTACTAATAAACCTTTATTATATCCCCATTATAATATAATTAGCTAGTATTACCATAAAAAGTCTAAATATAAAAATAAAAACCTAAAGTAAGTTAATAAGCTATTAATAATAGCTAAGTGTTCTCTTACTTATCTTCAAAATTAGGCTACTTTAAATTTCAAGCCTTAGTTTTAGCTCTAGCCTCTACCTAATATTTATTATACTCTCTAGGATAGTAATACTTAAAGTAAGAAATAAAAAGTATATAGTTAGTAAGGTTAATACTATTATAATAGTAAATAGTACATACCTTTAAAATACTATTAATATATTATTAAACCTTATAGATCTTAGGTATATTTTTATTAAAATAGGTATTAAGAAAAGTTATCAAAAAAGGTTAATAATCCTAAAGAAGATTAAAGAACTTATAGTAACAGCTTACTAATAGAAAAAAGATAAAGCTCAGATGGTTAGACTTAGGTACTAAAATATACCAAGGTAACTTAAGCTTAGGATTTTTAAAAAGAAAATTAAAAGTCTTCATAGAAAGTTATAAAGATAACTTTAACTTAGCTTAAGAAGTAAAGTACTTTAAAGTAAAACTTGAAATAAGCTACTTAGGAAAAAGATTTTTATTAGTATTTAAGGTAGATATATAATTAGTAGTTATTATATAATAACTATGCTAGTAGATATATACTTAAACGCTAGGGGACCTAGAAGAAGATTAATAACGCTTCTATAATAGAAAAGCCTTCTTTAAAGAAGAGGTTATAACCTTAGTATACTTCTAAGAAGTAGCTATACTATTACTGTAAGTAATTAATACTAAGCTAGTAATAGTAATAGTATAAATTGAAAATAAGTTACCTATATAGGTAGGGAGCTATATATAGAATATAAGTTACTCTTTAAACTCCTTTAGATTATACTTATAATTACTAAGATAGTAAATATTATAATAACTATAAATAGAAAACTCTCAAGTTGATTATGAAGTAATTACCTTACTATTATTATAAATATAGGTAGGCTAAAGTTAATTAAAATACTTTATAATATTATTTTTATTAGTCAAAATACTAGCTTAGATTAATAGTTAGTAATAAAGGCTTATAAGGCTATTAGTAATAATACTTATAGTAATTATAGCTAAAAGGCTTAAATAGTTTTAATTAGTAGTGAGCTTCGATAAAGTTATTTACTTAATATTAATACTATAAAGACTACCCTAAGAAGGGTTAGTAATATACTAAGTAACCTGAACTTAAGTAGTAGAAAGATACTTAAGGGTAGTAATAACTCTGCAGCGCTCATAGGGTAAAACGTTATTATTAGCTTTATAAATATAGAAATTAGTAAAGGTATTTTAAGTCTTTAAGGTAGTACCTTAGAGTTTATAAGAGACCTAGTTATATGTTAGTATTAATAAGCTATTAATAAAATAAGGGAGATAAGGCCTACTATAAGCTACTTCTTATAACTAATAATATAAGTAATGTAATAATTAGTATAATTACTAGTATAGGATATAAGCTTAATCATATTATAAAAAAGATAAAGCTAACTAAGATAATTAATATAAAAAGAGCTATTACTAATAAGACTAGTAAAACTATTCTTAGGTTTATGTTTAGTCTTAACTATATTTGTAATATAGAGAATAATACTTATAATAGGTATTGACTTATTCATAGAATAGTAATAAGAATAATAAAACGCTTTACTAGAAGTCTAAGAAAAAGGGAGTTAATTAATAAAAGGTCAATGAAGGTATATAGGAAAGTATAAAGAGAAGAAAAAGATTTTATAAAATTAGTAAACTAAGGAGGATAATTAAGGTATATATAAAAAAGGTATATTGAAACTAACTACCTTTATACAGTAACTACGTAGAGGACGATTATAAATAGAGAGGGGGGTAACTATTATTATACTAATAAAGCTACTATACTACTAAAGCATAATATAGTATAAAAATATAATAGTAACAAAGGTATTAATAAGTATATTTACATAGTAAGGGAATAATATAATAAAAACCCCTATCTAAATTATTAGTAATATATAAATAAGTAAGTAAACGTACCTAAAAGGTATATTTATAATATCTAAATACCCTTATAGCGTTAGTATAGTAATACTAAATAGAGGAACTTTAATCTATACTACTACAGCCTTAGGGACTAAGGCCTGGGAGAGGGAGGTAATTATAAGGGTTTACCTAGGTAAGAGATAGAGATTACCTAGCTTAGGCGTATGGGCTATAACTACCCCTTCTCCCTAAAAGAAGATTCTTTACGTAGTTAGAATCGTTAAAAGTTATGTAATGAACTTATACCTATCTTCCTGTCTTAAACCCTACCTAGTAAAGTATATTTAGCTATACTCTTATAGTAATATATGCCTCAAATATTATTTAAAGATAAACTTTAGAAGACTATGTACTTTAATTATACTATAAGCTTATATAGAACTTAGTTTACTTCCTTATTAGATTACAAAATTATATTTAGCTTATAATACTATAAGATAAATATACTACAATAGTCTTTTTCTTCTTACTACAAAGGAAAATATATAATAAACTCTTTTCAAGCTTTAAGTACTTTAAAGTCTAGGTATATAAGTAGTAAGGTATTTTTAGTTCTAAAGTTAGGTAAAATAATGAACTACAGTTATTAGTATTAATAGTTAAGTAAGATTTTAGTAATAAATAACTTAAAAGGAATTAGAATTAAGCTTTTATTAGCTTATATAAAAACCCTCGTTAGTAAGTCGTAGAGAATATATAGGATTCGACATTATCTTAAAAGTATTAAAACACTTTAAGTATTTAGTTTTCTACCTAAACTATAGCGTAAAGTAGTATATATAGTAGTATTTACGTACAGTATATTACTATATGTATAAAATAAATAGGTTTTACTTATTAAGAAAGAAGAGTTATAGTTTTAATAATACTTTAAGTTTTACTTACTTGTATATATTAGCCCTTACCTAAGACCTCAACTTATACTAAAGAGGCTTAGTTATATATAACTACTAACTATACTTTTGAATAAAAGATAAAGAGAAAGGTATTAAAGAGCAATACTTTAAAGTTAGACTATAAAGATATACTAAATACCTAATTATATATATATTAGATATACGTAACCTATGTAGAGTATAAGTATTTTTATTCTACTAAGTTAAAGTTGTATAGAAATACATTTTAATAATATAATCTTTTTTAGTTAAGATAATACTTAAAGTATAATCTCTATATCTATAGCTAATAACATTATTAATAAGATTAAAGTAAATAATACTTATAACCTAGTTAGAATTATACTAAGTGTTATTAAGAAAGTAAATATACTATTATATAATAAGACTACTACATTATAAGCATTAGAGCTATTAGCCTTAACACCTAATATGCCTCTATAATAAGTTAGCTAACATACCTAGCTAGCTATTCGTTATTACTAGAAAAAGCTTCTTCTCTAAGTATTTCTTAAAAAGTAGATTTATAACTAAAAAAGCCCTGATATTTAGTATTATATAATAATGAGACTTTTAGACCTTAAGGAATAATAGTATAAAAATCATTACTCTACTCTAATACTTATATATTACGCCTACCTCTTTTTCAGAAGATAACTACTAAAGATCTAGAGTTATAGATAATATATATATATGTATATATATATATAGTAAGTTACCTACTTCTCTCTCCTTCCTTCTACACCTTCCCTCTTCCTCTTAGCTTTACTTTACATTCAATGATAAGTTCTACTATAAGCAAAAGCTATATTCTCCCCATACTTTAAGCTATCAAAAAGACCTAAAATTATCTGTAAAGAAGGCTACTTTTATCCCTAATATTCTTAAAATAATACTTTATAATTACTACATTAGATCACTGCTATAAAAAGAAATGTAATTAAAATTAATAAAGATAACTAAGCTAAAAGCAATCAATAGTAACTCTTAAAAAAGTTATTAACTTAATTAATTAAAGATTTCTACAGTAAGTTATTTATATATAATAAAAAGTTGATTACTTCTTTAATAAATATAACATGATATATTTTAAACTTTACTAGGTAGAGAACTTTATATAATACTAACTATAAATAAAAGTATATTATGAATATAAAATTGACTATTTAAGGGTATTATCTAAAGTCTGTATAATTATGTAAGCTTAGTTTACTTTTATATAAAATATAATTATTAAGTATAGCCTTTATAATAATAATAAGTATAACTTTAATAAAACAAGCTTTTTGATAAGAATACTATTATATATAAAAGTTATTATAACTTCTAAGTACTATAAAAAGCTTTTATAAAGTAGTATAGTAATTATAAATAGGTTTAAACTATATAAGGTATATATATAAATAGGTGAGTACTATTTTTATATACAATAATTAAAAGCAAATATTACTCCCTCTTATAGTATACTAATAGCTATTTCCGACCTTAATAGTATATTTATCTTAATAATAATTAATAGACTATAAGTTAAGTTAGCTTAAATTAGCTATAGTATGCCAAAAAAGTATATATGATTTTATATAAAGAGTATTAAGTAGCTTTAAATTCTTAATAGCTATAATAGCTAAAAATATACTAAGTTTAATAATTACTATAAAGAATATCATATTATTACTTTTTATATACCTCCTTCTTTATAATATAAGCTTTAGTCTCTTAATATTAGCTATTTTAATTTACTAAAGATAGTTTATAGTAAGAATGTTAGAAAAGTAATATAAATATAAATTACATACATTACTAAGGATAACTTCTTTTCTACCTTTAAAGTAGTATTTTTTACTTTAATAGGTAACGAAAATATATAGGCTAGCTTTAAATAAGTTAGCCTTATCTTTTTTTATCTAAAAGTGGTTATTTCTTATTGAAACTTTAAGCTAAAAATACTAACTAATACTATTTAACTTATATTTAAGTAGCTAAGGCTTTTAAAACCTAGAATTATACACTATAGTATAGAACACTATATAACGCTTTTTATTACTTTAAAAAAGAATTACTAGTTCTTAATATAGCTTACTAATTTATTTATATAAAGTAATTAACTTATAAGCTAAAAGTATTAGTAAGTTAGTATATAAACTAGCTTTTAATAAAGCTAAGTATTATAAGCTTTGGATAGTAAATAAATTATTAAGTAAGTTTTAAAAAGCTAAAGAAACCTAACTATATCTTAGACGGTCTTTTAATATCGCTAAAGTAGAGGTTTTTAGGTAAAAAAGAGGGTTATTAATACTGGAGGTAAAAATATTTATTAGAAGGGGTCTTATATAGAGTAAGGTAAAATATATAGGTAATAATATAGTAATTATAAAAAGACTCAATAAAATACATATATCTATTTAGTAGTTAAGAAGACCTCTAAAGGAGAGGATAACATATAGTTTTAATTCATCCTATATAATACTACTTAATTAAGTTATATAAATAGTTAGAGGGTAGGTAAAAGCAGGTAAGTTACTATATATATATATATATATATATATTAGATAATAATTCTTACGTTATTACGTTTTAAAGTCTAACTCTTATTATTATACTATGCTTTAAATACTGTCTTCTTTACTTAAGAACCTACTTTTTAATAAATAGTTAGAAAAGAGGCTTTTTCTAGTAATAAGAAATAGCTAACTTTACTATATAGGTATGTTAATTAAGATATTAACCTAGGTAAATACTACTTTAGTATATAAATGAAGAGGTAAAAACCTGTACTATATGTTATTAGGGATATTAGGCTGACGTTCTCTAGATTAGAGTTTAGGGAAGGATTAGGGTTAGAGAGAAAAGTAGGGAACTACGTACCCTTTACTTAGTAGGTAGCTAAGTAAAGCCTACATATAACTTTTCTTTCTTCTTCATAGTAGTTACTAATTAATAAGTAAACCTATTACTAAATTTAATTTATTAATTAATAATTCTACTTATACTAATACTAGTTAATAGTTAACTAGAACTATGGATAAGTTAGGCAAAGAAGTGTATTTTAGTAGGTTATTATAAACTATCTAAAATTACTATAATAATCTCCTCTACTATTTAGTTAGCTATTAAGATTACCTTAAAGAAAATTACCTTTTGTTATTTAGCTAGCTATTAGTAATATTCATAAGTATACTTTATTATACTCCTTTTTAACCTTATAGGGTAATAAACTCTACTTACTAAGTATTCTTATCTATAATTCTTCCCCAATTTTCTAGATTCTTACCTTACCCTATAAGAATTTATTCTTTAACTTATAAATTATTATTACTATTATTAATACCTTAAAACCTATAAAACCTACGTTAATAACTCTGTTCTTTATTTTCTTTTCCTTTATTACAACGCTAAATACTAATAATAAGATACTTAAATATAAGTATAAAAGGAAAGCGCTAGTATAACGTAAGCCTAAGGATTATGCTTCTAAAGTTATAGGAATAAGAATAATAATAATATTACTACCTTTTTATAAAGAGAGAGACTATTATTCTTTACTTTACTATTTATCCCCTAATTAAGTATTTAATTCTTTATTTATCCTTTTATTACCTATCTAATCTTTATTACAATAGTTAGCTTATTAGGCTTTTTATAATAGGGGTAGGCTACAAGGGGATTAATAATCTCTAACATCCGTCCTATTTCTTAAGGCTATATATAATTTGTTAACTATATAATATAAGGTAATATTAATAAGGTATTTATAGGTAACTTAGAGCTAAAGAAGCTAGGCTTATATATTATCTATACTTTAACTTAATAAAACTATAATACCTTAGTTAGTTAAGATCTCTAGTACTACTTTATCTCAAACTTGAAGAAATAGACTATAGAGGTTCTTACTCCTATAGAGACTATTATAAAGGAGATCTTATAAAATACCGTTTATAAATAAAGAGTATATATTACTAAGTATTAGGATAATATTACTGCCAACTTCTTTAAATATGCAAGTTATAATAAATACAGTTAATAGACTATTAATAGGTTAAGAGAGGTAACTAAAGACGTCTTTAAGATTAAGCTTATAGTTTAGAATAATAAATTCTTCTATAATATTATTAATATAGAATATATCTCTTCTAAAATGTTATAGTTATAAAATAACTATTAAGATATAATGACTTAGATCTATAACTACTAATAGGAGGCTATTAATTATATTAAGTTTACAAAGAACTTACTTAATAGTACTTCTATGCAGCTATACTACCTAAAGAATATATTATTAAAGTATAATATATTCCTAATCCTACTTTTAAAGTTCTCTAGCTTAAATATATAACCTCATAAATTTACTAGGTTTTTATTTATAGACCCTGATATTAATAAGTATATCCTTAGTAGTAATAAGAATAATAATAATAACTACTTTACTTAGGATAACTATTAGTACTAAAGGAACTCTATTTACCTACTACTACTACCACTACCTTTATTACTAGTAGTTATAAATACCTATAGTAATAAAAATAGAGACTATATTTAGTTATGGTAATTTAAAGACTTTACTTATACTTTTAAGACTAATAAAGTTAAGTACAAAAAAGATATATATATTATATTTAATATAAAGGTAGTACTCTTCTTTAACGCCTATATAAAGGTTAATATTAGACTATAGTACTACACCTATACTATCCTATTAATACTTTATAATAAGGTTTTAACTTCTATTATTAAGATATTAGTAGACTAGGCGTTAAAGACTTTACTACTATAATAAATATAGTTTAAGCTTACTTTAAGACCCCTTAGATAAAGTAAGCTTATATATCTAAATAGTAAAATATTACCTTAATAAAAGTTAGTAAGAGGAACTCTAATAAGTTAAGGGTATAGATTTTAAAGATTCTGTTAGAAAGACTTAAGGTTATTTAGAAGGTACTTTTAAATAGTATATAAGATAATAAGACAATAAGAATATAGCTTCTTAATACCTATACTGAAATTAAATAGTATAACCTCTATTTATATAACATAGCTTTTATACTTAAGGGAGTATACTTATAGCTTTAGTTATTAATTATAACTACTATATACACTACCCCCTAATTAGAGTATATAATAAAAGGGAATAAGTAGTACATAACTAATTAATAATACTACAGCTTCAGCAGAGATAACTACTTTAGAAGAGAAGGGTATCAATAAGATACTGTATTTTTTGTCATAGCTATAATAGGAGTACCCTAAGTAATAAAAAGGATTATATTTATTACTAGTATAAATACTACTGAACATACTATATAGTAGATAAAGAGTATAAGGTATGTATATATTCTTTTTACTAGCTATGAAAGGTATTATAAATATATATTATAAGTTATATATTATAGTAAGTTATACATATCTACCTAGTCTTCTCCTAGTTATGTAACTTAACTATACTATATTATATAAAATTAAGTAAAACGACTTATTAGCCTCCTCTTTAGAGGCCTTCTAAACTACTTCATATATTTATGTATTATATCTTATCTTTTTATATTTACTATATTACTATCGACTAAATTTACCTCCTTCTATGTAAGCATCCTTTCAATATATATCCTCTCCTATAGGATTAATAATCTCCTTCTCTACTTATAGTACTTTAGGTTTAGCTATATTAAGTAACCCTCTAAGATATCGTTAGCTTTTCTTAGCCCTCTAGTACTTATTTAATCCCTCTATTACTATATAATACCTATAGTTTTTAGCTTAATAAGAGCTAACGTATATAATAGAAAGCTAATACCTTTAGCTTATATATTAACTAACTTTAGTAACAGTATTAGTAAACTACCTTAATATATAGTAGTTTCTTTTTTTAATAAATCTAAGCTTTATATAGTATGAAGTACTATAGTCAGTATTCTTTAGTTTTATAAACCTTAGCTACTTAGGTATAGGTTAGATAGTATAAGTATTTGTAGCTTAAGATTTAAGTACAAAATAATACTTTTAGGGTTAAAAGATATAAAGCTAGTTTACAAAAAGCTAGCTTATATATTCTCTTTACCTATTAAGGTAAAAAATACTATATCAAAGGTAGGAAAGCAGTTACTTGTAGTAATATATGTAATATATATTTATATTATTTTCGTAATTTCCCCACCATGTATACTTTTTAGGAGACTAAAATAGCTTATATTGAGAAGCTAAAGCTTATATAAAGAATAAAGTGGTATATATTAAGTAATAATACTTTATTCATTATGGTAATTATTAATAATAAGTAGCTTTTATATAAGACTTTATATACTTTTTAAAATAATATAACTTATTTAGGCTAATCTTATTTATAGTTTATTTATTTTTACTAAAGTGGATACTTTTAAGGTAGAAATTAGCTATTAGTTTACTATTAGAGAAAGTAATATTTACCCTCAATAATAATATATAAGGATAGCGCCTTTTCATATAAGTATAAACTAGCCGTGTATAATTATAAGATCTTTGGCTAATACTATCCAATAGTTAATTCTATCCAAAGACGACATTTTTAGTTATAAATATTATAATATAAAGTTCTCTAGCTGTTAGGGTTTAATGTATATTATATTATATATATTAAAGAGGTTATTAGCTATAATCTATATATTGTTAATGTATAGTAGAAAATCTTTATGAAATTAGTTAATAACTAATTTAAGAATTATAGTGTATCTTATGAAGTTTATCTTTACTACTTTTGATTATATTTTACTTTATAGTAGTTAGTTAGTATGTTAGCTATAGAGTATTACTTTAGGAACCTTATAGATAGAGGCTTCTTTTTTATATATAGTTTTAGGTCTCTTTTTAATAGCTTTCATTATAGAGATAATACAACTTTTATTTAAGGAAGAATTTATAGTTTTGTAGAGAGAAAACTTATTATATAGAGGAAACGCATAGAATTAGGTAGATATACGTAACTTACTATAATGCGTAACTTACCATATATATATGTTAAGTATAATATCTTTAGTAATAAAAATATATAATACTACCTAAAGGGTATTTTAATTATGGACTTAGGTAATAAGTTAAACTTTAAAGGCAGTAGTTATAATTATGTCTTTATAGTTAATACTAGTTTCTTTAGTAAGAAAAGCTTTAAAAGAGGAGCTTTTATATTATACTTTACTAATTAGTTCATTCTTTATTCACTTATAAACTAGTAACTATTATAGGGAACCTAGAAGTAAAGTAACTACTTTTATATTTAACTAACGTACATACATAGAAAGCAGGCTAACATAGTAAGTAGGCTACCCCTTATTACTAGAAAAAAGGCTTTTTCTAACTATTTATTAAAAAACAGACTTTTAACTAAAAAAGCCCTAGTATTAAGCGTTGTAAAGTAATAAGAGTTAGTTAGATCCTAAGAAATAATAGGATAGAAAATATAATCCTACTGTAACCCTTATATAATATGCCTACCTCTTCTTAATAAGAGGTTTACTAAGGATCTAGAGTTATAGAGGGATAATATTCTCTATACTATTATTTCTTAATCTTTAACTGCTATTATTATATAATAATTAAAACTAGAGCCTTTTTAGTTAGAAACCTGTTTTTTAATAAATAGTTAGAAAAAGGCTTTTTTCTAGTAATAAGGAGTCGCCTGCTTACTATGTTAGCCTAGTTACTATACATATACGTTAGTACTTATCAAAAGTCTTTTAAGGTATCCCTTTAGATACTAACGCTACTCACCTCTTTACGATAAGTTAATACCAGGTAACTATCTTCTAATAGACTTACAGTAATATGATAATCAATATATTTCAAGTTAGAGAGGTAAAGGTAAAGTTTAGAAATTGTAATACTATCCTTTCAATTAGTATAGTCAAAGTTACTACCTTATTTAAGCTAATTAACCATTATGTTATACCTATAGATACTTCGTTTTGTTTATATATTTATAATATAAATTACTATTATATTAAGTTTAATAACTTAGCTAATACACCATGCAAAGGGAAGCTTCTAGTACTCATAATCTATAAGTAGGGATATTTATAAATACTTTTAAAACCTCATAAGTATTCTATTATAATCTATTACCTAATGTTAGTATAAGGCGAAATTAACACATTAATAATTTAGTAATAACCTTAATTCTAACTTGGGAAACTATAGCTATAGAGAGGGAAGGAAGTCTAGGCACAGGCTTTACTTAGCTACCTGCTAAGTAAATAAGGTAGTTCCCTACTTTTACCCCCCTAACTCTAATCTACCCTCCTTATCTCACACTTAGAGGCCTTTAGCCTAATCCCCTATAAACTAACATCTAATAAATATAAAGCTTTATTAACCATATTATAATTTTAGTTATCCTTTAGTCTAAAGACTATATAAAGTTCTTTATAAGGCTAGCTATAAAGTTCAGATAACTATAATTAAGTACTTTATAAAGGTAGACTATGAATATTAGATAAATAGTAGTTTACCTTAATGCTTTAGGCTTACTATTTATAATAACTATACCTTTAATTATAAGATCTTTATTAATCTTATTTACTTTAATAGTAATGTTTCTATCCTTTACATTATTAATTAAACTACTACGTTTAATACTTAATACTTCTTACCTAACATAATAGTAAAGTCTATATAGAAGGCTTTTTAGGTAGTATAGATTAATACCTACTAAAGACCTCTAGACTAGATTATTACTAACATAGGCTATAACTTTAGTGCTACTAAGCTCTACTAAGAAGCTAAGGTAATAATAGCCTATAGCCTAAAGATTATATCGATTATAGTATATTGTAGTGTTAGTAAAGTAGAGAAATACTATGTATATATGATGTATAAAACATTATTAAAATATAATTATTTAGGGATAATCAAAAATTAAGTTTATTAATTTATGCTAAGGGCTATTAATAATACTATAGGTTTAAATAGTATAGCTTTCACTTTCTACTAGTATTTAGTACTTATGTATAACTTACTCATAACTTATTTTTATTACTAGATATTATTTAATATAGTACTACTACTAGGAAGGTAAGTAAAACTATTAAGAAGCTTTATATAACTAGGAAGACTAATAATACCTTACATACTTATAATACATTAGATACCTTAGTACTAAAGGTAGTAGAGATTACATCCCTTATATGTATAGTATAAAAAAGGGAAAAGGTTTAGTATTTATTAACTTCTTACTGTTAATATTAAGAACTATACTATTAATGCTAATAGTATAAAAGTATTTAGATTAATAGTAGTAGAGCTATACTATATTAATTTAAGTAACACTAGTATAATCCTAAAAGTTTATAGTAATATAGTTATAAATGGAGTACTTATTAGTACTAGGGCTAATAGTATATAAAATATAATTATTACTATAAACCTTTCTTCTTTCTTTACTACCTATGCTACCTTTATCTACGTAAATAAGAGGCTACTAATATAAGACTCCCTCTAATAGGGCTACCTTAATATAAAAGACCAATATTATAATAAACTTTATAATTGTAAAAGAAAAAGCTAATAAAGCCTTTATCATTAACCTTATATGTAAAGAGATTATTATACCCCTAGTAACTTTATTTTTAGAATTTATTGAGAAGGAAGTAAAGGCCCTTGTTAATAGAGGAGTCTTTGTTTTTGTTATTTCTAACGCTATATATTATCAGAGTATAAAAGTCTTTAAGTTATGAATAGTTAATAATGTAAATAATAAAATAATAAATACTTTATATGAGAAGTCTTAACTTGAAATCTAAAAGTATATAAATAATAGTAAGACTTTTACTCTTACCTAATTACTTATAATCTAGTATATAAGTTAATAACTTATTTGAGCTTTTACTTTCTTATTACTTCTTTAAGATAACTTTAAACTATAGCTTTAAGATATTATATAAGCTTATACTTAGTTATAGTTAAAGCTTAACTAAATACTATTTTTAACATTACTACTATAGATTAAAGATAAGTTACTTAAGTAAATAAACGCTTCATAACGTAGGTATAAGGTTATTTGTAGATTCTAGTATATAGAGGAGAGGATTTAAAGTAAAGGGAAGGAAGGAGAAAGGCTGTAATATAGCTACTTAGTAGACCTACTTTAATAGAGGCGGATCTATGTAATCTAATTAGCCTAGCTAGGCTAATATCCCTACTTTCCTATTAATAATCTAATTAGCATTCTAACACTATTATTACTATATCAATAAATATTTAAATATTTAAATAGGTTATTTAAGCCTTAATGTAAGAAAATATGTATATATAGTAAATTACTTATTAAAGTAAGTTACTTATTATGGTAAGTTACCTACTTTTACCTACCCTCTAGCTATTTATATAAGTTAATTAAGTTGTGTTATTTAAACTTAATTAAAACTATATATTATTCTTTTCTTTAGAGGTCTTCTAAACTAACTAATATATTTATATATTAGATTTAGTATTAGATTTATAAGTTATATAACGTTATAATAAATAGACCTGTTATAAGGGTATATTTATATATTCTAGTAGCTTAAGGGGGGAAGGATCTACTTAAAGGCATAGCCTATAGTAGCTACTTATATTAAAGGGTAGGTAGGAAGTAAGGGATAAATCCTAATACTCTAACTAGTTAGATCTATCCCTTTTATCAACGCCTACATTCTAAAAGTAATAGCTGTTTAGTAATAACTAGGTTTAATTAGTAACTCTATGAACTAATTAGAGAATATATAATCTAGCTAGCTCTATAATAATCTAAATATCTAAAATACCTTACTACCCTCTATATAGCTTAATAAATATTCTAATACTAGTAGTGTCTTATTTATTACTACTAGTTTAAGTAGGCTAAAAGTAAAAAAACCGATTTTACTATGATATAGTAGAAAATAAGGTAAAAGTAAGAGTAATTATACTTTTTATAAGGTAGCTACTTAATTTAGATTTAGCTAAATAAATCTTCTATTAGATTTGTTCTTATGTATACGCCTATATAATTCTTTATCTTATATACCCTATGCCTATATTATCCTTAAGTAACCTATCCCTCTATTTAAACTATGATTTTATTATTACTAATAACCCTTTTAAAAGCTATACTTAGTAATTCGCTTATAAAAGCATTAGCTAGGTTATTAGCTTTATTAATCTATTATACTTTACCAAGCTTATACCTTTTATATTGTTACCTTAGGGCTATAATGTTAATTATAAGCCTCTTCTCCTTAGTAGTACTAAGCTTTATAAGGTACTTATGTAATAAGTATAAGTTAGTATAAATAATTATAGGGATTAGAGGAAGGTTAAGTTAGTTAGTAATTATATAAAGGGTTGTACTAATTACATAGGCTATATCTACGCTAGCAACGATACTATAGACTTCTAAGGTAAGTATACTTTATGTAATAGACTTAAACTTTATTAATAAGAAATAAATAACATTACTATAGATTATGAAGGTATCTCTATTATCTATATTATCAATTAGGCTCATATTAGCTAGGATAATAATAAATCTAAGTTATAAAGTAAGCTTAATATTATTAGTAAAGAATTTATTAATAAAGATGAAGATCTTTTTAGTACGTAGGTTAATTAGTATAAATGTAAGGCTATAATATATAAAATCTTTCTACTACTATAGGCGTTAATTAAGGCCTTTAATATTATTAGCTAAAGAATCTTAGTATTAGGTAGTAAATATTACATTAAAGTATAATTTAAGTTAGTAGATTAACGTAATATACGCGCTGTAGGCGCGATACTTGATATACTACTTCTTTAGGTTAGTAGTATTAATTAAAATAAGGGTAAGCTTAGGACCTTTTCTCTTTTATGAAGGTATAGGGGTATTCCTATTAAAACTAAAAGTCCTACTATTAAATGTAAGTGGGGCTAATAAGGTAAAGATCTCCCTAGGCTTTATAGTAAAGAAGGCCTTCTTAAGCCTATTACCTTTAAGCTATAAGAAGCCTTTTTTAGAAATGCTAAGGGTATTATTAGTCTTATAGTAATAACTCTAGAGAAGGGGTTATTAATAAAGGAAATTCATAGGAAGGGATTAAAGGTAGAAGTCTTTATATTAAGACTCTTTTTATATTGGCTATAATATATTACCTACTAATAAGTTCTTACCTTTATAATACTATATAAGGGCTTAATAACCTCTATAATCAATCTTAGTATATATTTATACTTAATATAGATAAGTAACTCTATGAGACTAGTTTTACTTAGGGGCGTCTATAATTAAATAAATACCTAGGTGATAATATAGATCTAAATAACGTCACCTTCTGTAATTAAGGAGGGTGTAATTATAAGAAGTAGGTATTAAGCTACTAAATAGACTATAGGTAACTATATAAGGATAAGGAGCTTATAAATATTATTATAACCTTAAATTATAAGATATAATTTCTTATAAGGGGCCATTATCTTGTTCTGTATCTTATTAACTATATAAGACTTAAATGAATACCTTATATACTTTTTTAAGCTAAATAGTATAATCTAAAATATATCTCTTCTTATAAGGTTATTAACCTCTCTCTCCTATAAGGCTTTAAAAGGCTTTTTAGAAACTATTATAACGCCCTTAGCGCATAGCTTTAGTAAAAGCTCTAGATTTAACGTTTCTTTTAATATAAAGAAGGCGTTATAGTTATCTATTTCTAGTGCAAAGAAGATCTCTAAGGTAATAAGGTATTTATATAGTCAACTATAATGTTTTAAGGCTATAATATTAATTATAGTACTACTAGGCTAAGTAGGTACTAAGGTAATAGGTTTTCTTACTTAGTAGTAGTAGGGTTATCTTTATCTTTAGTACTAATAATAAGTATATTATTATCTGAATTATTATGTAAGTATAGCTTTCTAATAGTAGATTAGAACGTATATAGATTATACAGTATATTAAGTATATAGGATTTGCTATTAACTATAGTTAATAAAAAAGAGCCTTACTAGCCCTTTATTCCTACTAAATATAAGCCTCTAAATTAAGAGTAAGATTAAAAGTAGGTATAGTATTTAGGCTATTATAAGTAGTAAGGGTATTATATACTTAATATATAGCGTAAAGATATCTAATCTTACCTATTACTTTATAAATTGCTTCAGTATATTATAAAACATCTAAGGAAGGTACAGAATTATTATTAATCTATTAGTAGGCGCTAAAGATAAGTAGTATAAGTATAAAATTATTTAGGCTAGTAGTATTATTAATTACCTTAATAGCTACTTAATGTATAGATTTTATAGTAATTAATAGGTCTTTAGTATATAAGATCTTATAAGCGCAGTAAAGTAGTATATAGTATTTCTTAACCTTACTAATGCTATTATAGGCCTTAATTAAGGCTTCCTTTATAAGAATTAATATACTGTTTGTAGATTAGTAGAGCTCTAAGGAGTAAAAGTTTATCTTTTTATTTATTATAATCTGGTCGAAAGGGCCTTAGTATGCATTTATCTAATAAAAGTAGAGGTATTTTTATATATAGTATATAAAAAAGTGTTTAAGAAATTAGCCTATACTAAAGGAGGTAGTAGTATTAATAATACAAAAGATAAACTTATTTCTTTTAATATACATAATGTTAATAATAATCTTAGAGTTAAAGTTATAATTATTATAATAGGTAAATTGAAATTAAGAGGAGGTAAGTATAAAGTTAATAGTAATAATAGACTTTAATCAATTTCTTAATTAACCTTCTTTTAACTAGGTAGTCTACTAAGTAAAGAACCTTTCTTAATAAAATAACTAAAAAGTAATTAAATTAATAATAAAAGCGTTAAAGCTCTCCTTTAGTTTGAAAGCCATACGCTAGAGGTTACTTATTCTAATAATTGAGAAGTATCTAAGGATAACCCTATTATTAAACAATAGGTATAGTAGCTATTATCTAGCTATTATTCTTAATAATAAGGAGGTTATAGCTAATATAAAGATATATACTAAGTTAATCTATATTTATAAAAGAAAAGAGAAAGGGAGTATTAAGGGGTATTATATAAAAAGTAATCTTCTTAATTAAGGTGGAAATAGTAATAATACCTAGGGATATAAGGGTATTACTACTTCTAAATTACACCTTTATATTAGTTATTGAAGTTACGTTAATTAAAGGAAGGTATATTTAAAGGGCTAGGTACTAAAGGTAGCTAGTAGTTAAAAAGGTAGCTATACTAGTACGTAAGGTAATACTATAAAAGGTCAATTAACTATATTACCCTTAAAGGCTAAGGGATATATTAAGTAGATTATTATTATAATTAGTCTTTATTAATATATTAAAAGCTAATTCATTTATAAGAGTAGTAATAATCTTTATGCTATTAAAAGCTGATTTAAAGAAGAATAAAAAGAAGGCTTTACTTAAGCCTCTATTATCTTTATTATCTTTAATAGTTTAAAAATAGCTTATAGACGTCTTATTACCTACGTTACGTCCTTTAATGCCTATATACTAAGTAAGAAAGTAAGTATATATAGTTTATAATTAATTCTTTATATTGTAGTTAGTAGTATACTTACTATAAGCCTTATATCTTTTATCTTATAAATGCTTAATTAAGTAATACCCTTACTTCTTATAGATATAGTATATTTAGTTAGTTAGTAGAAGCCTTTTTAAGCTATATAACGGCTTTAAATTACTATATTAAATACTCTTACTATTACTAGTAAATTTCTAATTAGTAAAGTACTACTTAAGTATAGTTACATTAATTGGTATACGCATATTAGAGGTAAATTACTATTAATTATTTTTTATGACTGTTAATATACTAAGTACTAATTATAAGTACTTAATAACGCCTTTTTATATAGGTACTAGGCTAAAAAGAGTAAGCTTATAGGCTTTTTTACTATAGTAGGCGCTTAGTAGCTTTAATTAAAGCTTAGCATATATACAAAGCCTAAATAAAAGCTTATTAAAAGGGCTTTTTAGAGGGTTATATGCGTCTTAGGTAGTAGCTTAAGAGTCCTTATCTTTATCTTACCTAGGTTATTAGTAATAATCTAAGTAAAGGTTGTAATTTTCTACTTAGTAAAGTAGGCTTATGAAACCTCTTTAGGCTCAAAGTTCTACTTTATATAGAAAGTAAGAGTTAAAAAGGGAAAGTTTAAGTAAGTTACTTAAATAAATATAATACAATTAAGGGTATTATCTTAAAGTATAGTTAAAAAGGCTTTTAGGAGATCATTCTCTTAAATACCTACATTATAGTACTTTTTAAAAAAGATTAATTTCTTAGCTTTCAAGACATTATATTTTACTCTACTATACTTAATTAAATTAAAGTATAGCTTTATAAGGTTTATTAATTACTTTATTAATTAATAAGGAGGCTAGAAGTAGGTAGCTACGTTAAAGTAAGTATATTATAAGGGGATTAATAAGGAAGATGTAGTAGTAATTAGAGGGGTAGAGACGAGTTAAATAAAGCTATTGAATATAGTAATTAATAATTTAAGTATGATTTAGGATACAATTTCCTAGAGTAAAGTCTTGTAAAAAGAAGGCTTAAGTTATATATTCTGATCCTCTTACTTAATATTAAAGCTAATTAATTTATTTATAAAGGCTTCATTAAGCGTTACTTACTACTAGAAGCTATTAAAGTTCCTAATAATATTAATAATTATAAGAAGTCTAGTATAAGGCCTTAACTAAAGAGGGAATTAATAATAAAGGTAACGTAGGTAGAGGTAATAATGTAGAATTTAACTTATTTTTAGAATATCAATTAGATTATTAATAGGAAAATAGAGATTTTAGCCTAGCTAGGCGAATTAGATTATCCGGATCTACCTCTACGAAAGTAGGTCTGCTAGGTAGCTATATTACAGCCTTCCTCCTTCCTTCCCTTTACTTTAGATCTTCTCTTGAATAGAACTAAAATCTATAAATAACTTTATACCTACGTTATAAAGTATTTATTTACTAAAGTAACCTATAATACTAATACTAACTAGTAGTTAACCTTATAAGTTACTACTAGATACTATAGATTTGTAAGGTTCATAGGAGCGATAAATTAATTAACTCTTTAGTCCTCCTATTTACTTAGCTAAAGGATAAGTTAAGCTAATTAAACCTATACTAATAAAGCTATTACTAGACCTGCTTATAAGTAATTAAGTAACTACCTAATAGAAAGGTACCTAAGGCCTTAATAATAACTTTAAATCTTTAAACAAATTAACCTACTAGCTAACCATAATATTATAATAGCTAATAGAGGTAACTAGCTTAAAGAGCGTCTAGTATATATAACTATTATAAAAACCTTTATAGATATTATAAAGCCTTTTATTTTTACCTCTTTACTTTACTCCTTTAACTAATTAGCCCTCTTTTACCCTAATTACTCTTACCTTTTAACTTTAGTAGAGAGATAACTAACCTAGCCCTTCTTAAGGCCCTTATAATAGGGTAGCCTAGACTCCCCTCTTTTTAAGTAAATAGTACCTAATAGGCTAAGGATCCTCCTTTGCTTTACTAAATTTCCTTTAAATTCTACTACTAATAAATAGTAACTATAGATAATAATAATAACTTTGTTTAATAGCTTAGATTACTTTTATTTTAAGTTTATTTAATAGCTTCAATTACCTTTATTCTAATGTATCTTTTTAATTAAACCCTTTATTTATTTAGTTAGACTACCTTTAACTAAATAAAATCTAAGATATTTTTTAACTTACTATTTATACTTTTTTATTTTTTATTATTATTAATATTATTTACCTTATTTACTTATTACCTTCTTTTTTCTTATCTTATTATTATTACTATTTTTAATAAAGGAATTAAATACTTATTAATAGGACTAGGTACTAAAGAAATTATAGTGAAGGTTTTAAATAATTAGCTACTAAATACCTAATATGTATATATACCTTTATAGCCTTAGCCTAGGGGAAATACCTAGGTTTAAAGTATAGTTAAGGCTATTTATTTAAATCCCTTTATTATTATAGCTAAAAGCTTAATAACCCCCCCTCTACCCCCTTTATAACCAAGTGTTAGTTATATTATCCTTATACTTATTAAGATCTTTAGGGATATTAACTATAATATATAAGGGAAATAGATCCCTTTTAACCTATTAGAGGCTAATAATAAGCTTATAAAGATAGCGTTTATTATTACCTTTGTTATTAAATATTATACTAAGAAAGGGCTTATAAGGTAAGACTTATAGTTCAAGTTTTAATTAGACTTTATAGCTAAGTCTAAAGAGTCTTTCCTTAAGACTTCTTCTTTAATTATAATACTCCTATATAACTATTTTTACGCTAATAGCGTTTATATTAAGATAGATAGAAGTGATATTATCAAGAATGTTATTAATATTATTAGCTAAGGGAGGTTTTATATATAGACTTAGGCTAAGATTAATAAAGTTACTAATAAGTACTAATTATTTACACCCTTCCTTAATAATAAAGCCTTTACTAATTATATCTAAGGAGATTAGCTTATTATAACTAGTTAATGAAATACCTTAGGTAACTATAATAGACCTCCTTTTCCTCCTTCTCTAATAGACCTATTAATAAATACCCTCTACTATTATTATTAATATAACCCTACCCTTAATAATTAAATACCTCCTTTAAAGTAGCTTACTAATCTAATAAAGCTATATATAAATAAGATAAAACATAGTCGGGGGATATATAATATCTTTAACTTAAAGATACTTATCTTTTATAAGAACCATTATAAGGCTAGTATACTGTAGAGGTACTTTACTAGCGCCTTCTCTATTATACTTTATAATAAAGCCCTAGCCTTTTATTTTAATTACCTTAATAATAATTAGGCTTCTACTAACCTTTATATAATAGCTTCTTATATAAAGTTATACTTTAAGACTAAGGAAAGCTATTAGGCCTTCTTTACTAAATAGTATAATACTACCTTTAATTACATTATTATTAATAACCTAGGTAAGTTAAAAATAAAGGTACTTGAAGTAATACTTAATAAGCTTATTACTATCTAATAAGCCCTCTTAACTATATATAATACTAAAGATTCTCTTTAGCTTTAAGTACTTTACGCCTATTATAGTATTAAAGCTTATAGATTAACTTTATTTAGCTTAGTATCTATATATAAAAAAGTCTATAGTTAACTTTAATTTGTAATTAGTATATTAATAGTAATTAATACTAGCTTTTATTACTTTATAACTAGTATACCCCGTACTAATAAGGCTACTAAAGGATAATACTTTGCTAATTAAGAGTTTAATAGTAATAGTAGAGATACCTAATTTAGGTATTTTAAATTATTATTTTAAAGACGTAAAATAGGTAATTAAAGCTCCCTTTTAACTATAATAAAAAAGTATTATATCTATAAAAAAGAAGGCTACTAGTTAATAAAGTATATACTAGAGGAAAGGTATAAAGTG
>PUHP01000577.1:9526-24112 GCA_006783085.1 Colletotrichum shisoi
CCCCCCCCCCCCCCCCCCCCCCTTTTGCATCATGGGCGGGTGGCTGCTGCAACAGGACACGGCAATGACTCAAGGCGTCCAAACCGTGGACGACCGATCCATGGGATTGAGTTCCTGCTCTGCCGCCTCCGTGCAATATTCAACGCCTCAAAGCTACCCTGATTCAGAAGCCGCCGATCCTCTTTCTTCTTCGTTCTCGGCCGGGGAATGTAGGTTGGAAACAAGGCAGCCAGGAACATGTGGCCAGCCAGTGGTGGCTAGAGCACCCGGATCCAAGATCAACATCCTTCCTGGCGAGGATGGATGCTCGATGATTACCTTGTATGTGTATGCACGGTTCGTTCAGTTCACCCCCCACTGTCAAAAGTCGAACCCTGTATGTAGTGACGACGGGGAAGGGAAGCCAGGGCCAGATCTTCAGCGAGTAAGAGCATGACGAACCGGGCTGCCCCATGTACATCTCAAACTCTCTTTTCCACATGATTCCAGGACCGTCCGTTTCATCCAAGCTGACCTCCGGGATGGGCGTGGCTAATGTGGGATGTGCTGTTCTACTTGCACCCCCTTCCTTCTTTTGCGTTGGCCGCTCAACCTTACTTCTCCTACACTTCATCACGCCAACTCCGCGGAGCAACACTAGCTCGCCAACCAACCATGTCGAATATAGCATCTGACGGTGGTACGCACGGAAAATCTCAGCCCCGGAGAGGGAGCTCCGCAGACGGGGATGTGAACCCGGTCTGAAGACACACGAGGCAAATAGAGGACCACGGCAAAGTTGGACAACGAATGGCATTCCATCCCGGCCATGTCTCCAATCTTCAGCTCCCCAGGCCATGAGGAAGTCCCAGTTCTCCTGGCTGGCCCCCCCTTTTTGGCCACCTTCCCTATCCTCTGGGGAACGGGGACGTGCCGAGTCGTGATATGAAAGAAGGAGGAGTCCGTCTCGCCAGGATAGGGCTGCGACTGCTGAAGAAAGAAGGGGGACAGAGAAAGGGAGAGAGAAAGAGAGCGTAAGAGGAGAAGAGGAAGACGAGCAGAAACATAGGCATTCCCAATCTTGGCTCTTTTTCTCAAGCTTGTTTTGTTTTGTTGTTTGTTTCTTGCCGCGAGGAACAGACAAGACGACGACGCATCATCACCCAATCATCTTACACACACACACACACACACGGATTCATGCCATCGTCGCGTGTCTTGGCCGTCGACCGGCCCAGCTTGCCCTCCAAGTCCAACGACACTCGCTAATAACCTCCCTTTCCTCTCTCGCGCAACCATGGCCACGGCACTGCTCCTGGCCGCCGAGAGCGGATCGACTCACAACCTGACGGCCGAGTACCTTGCCGAGGACTCGGGCGGCCAGCTTATCGGCATCTCCATCGCCTTCGCCGTCCTGACGACCTTCTTCCTCGGGCTGCGGCTGTTCGCCAAACGGTTTACCGCGGGCGGCTACGGCGTCGACGACTACTTCCTGGCGGCGGCGTATCTTGTCGACCTGGGCATGTGCGCCGTAGGCATAGGTGCGTAAGCTTTCTCTAGCGCTCATCTTTTCTTCTTCTTCTTCTTCTTCTTCATCTTTTTATTATTATTATTATCACTTTCCCCCCCCAAAGCTCGGGACGAAACTCTTGTGACGTGCGTCCGCGTTGTCTCGCAGTCATGGTCAAGGTCGGCGGCGTCGGACGACACATCGAGTTCGTCGAGGAGTTCCACCCGGCCCTTCTGGCGGGCTGGGCCAAGTGCATCCTCGCCTTCGAGATCGTCTACTTTGCCTCCGTCGCGCTGCCCAAGATGGGCATCGTGTGCCTGTACCTGCGCGTCTTCAACTGGAATGGCACGATGCGCACCGCCGCCCACGCGCTGCTCGCCACCCTCGCCACCCTCGCCGCCACGAGCGTCTCCTTCATCGTCACGGCCTGCCTCCAGTGCCAGCCCATCGCCTTCTGGTGGGACCGCACGATCCCCGGCGGCCGCTGCGTCGACGTCCAGGCCTTCTTCCACGCCCAGAGCATTCCGGGTTTCGTGCTGGACTTTGTCGTCATGGCGCTGCCGCTCGGGACCATCTGGGGACTGAAGCTGCCGATGCACAAGAGGATCGCCCTCGTCGGCATTTTCATGGTTGGAAGCTTGTAAGTGGTCTTTCCTTTGGCTTCTTGCTGTGAGTGGAGGAAGAGCTTTTGTGAGTGACTGACTGACTGACTGACTGACGAGTTCCACAGCGGTGTTGTCGCGTCCATCATCCGTGCCTACATCTTCTTCCAGACACCCGCGTTTACGGACCGCACACGCAAGTTCAAATGGACAAAATTTCACCATCACAGAAAAGATGATTAATCGGCTGACTGACTGGCACAGGGGCATCCGTCGGCCTCGTCGGCTGGAGCATCGTCGAGACCGGGACCTACATCATCGCCGCGTGCCTCCCCCACCTCCGTCCCATGATCTCCCACTACACGCCGCCCTGGCTCAAGTCCATGGTGCGCAAGACCATCTCGCAGGCCAGCAACTCCGTGTCCAAGGGGACGAACTCAAAAAACATGCAGAGCCGCCGCCACCGCGACGACGAGGACGAGGTGGAACTCACGGCGCGGCCGAGGAAACGCATGACCGACGCGGAAAGCGACGCGCCGGGAGATGAGGAGCGAGGCTATGCTGGTGGGGTGTGGTCGCCGGCATCGGGCTCGACGGTCGAGGTACGCAAGTCGGACGACATGATCAACGGAGACAAATGGGCCCGGGAAGGGGAAGGGCAGATCCGGGTGACGACCGAGGTCAAGCTGGAGCGGGTGCGGACATCGAGCTTTCTGGACGATGCGAAGTCGTAATAGTTCAGGTACCTACACAATGTTCTGATAATAATAGTATCCCGCCGTTCAGTTACATGAGGGAGGGAGTTTTCAACCCGGCTCCGGCGGCCGGCCCCGTACGGACTCGGCTCCCGTGTGAGTACGTATCTCCGGCTCCGCTCGCCCGGCCGGAGACCCCCGTCGTTGCTGCCTCCATCGTCGTTGTGATACATTCTTTGCCTACAACTCGAGTCATCCATGATGATGATATGTTACAATAACTGCCTAACAGAAGAAGAACATCGCTTGAATTACCACTTACTCTACGTACGTATCCATATTCTGCCTTCCGTCTCGATATCACAAGAACGACTTTGGCCCCTTGGCTTCCGCCGGCCCCAGCAGCTCATCCGCGATGCCGCGGCCCGCCGCCCTCCCGGAGAAGATGCAGCCTCCCAGGAACGTCCCCTCCAGGCTGTTGTAGCCGTGGACGCCGCCGCCGCCGAAGCCGGCCGCCTCGCCCGCCGCGTACAGGCCCGGGAACTTGGCGCCGTCGGCGCGCATGACGTTGCTCTCGAGGTTCGTCTCGATGCCGCCCAGCGTCTTCCTCGTCAGCAGGTTCATGCGCACGGCGATCAGCGGGCCGTGCTTCGGGTCCAGCAGCTTGTGCGGCGGCGCGATGCGGCTCCGCCGGTCGGCCCAGTACGTGCGCCCGTTGTTGATGAGCATCGCCTGCGCGTCCTTGGAGTAGGCGTTGTCGAACTGCCCGTCGCGCAGCTCGATGGTCTCTCGGATGTCCTCGAGGCCCAGCACCGGCCCGCCGCGCTCGCGCTGCAGCTCGTTCATGCCCTGCACCAGGTCCTCGAGGTTGTCGCGCACGACAAAGTCCTTGCCGTGCTTCTGGAAGTTCTGGACGGGGACGGTGCCCTTCTTGCCGAAGACGCGCGTGAGGAGCTGCCACATGCTCTTGCCCGTCACGTCCGGGTTCTGCTCGGAGCCCGAGAGGGCGAACTCGCGGGCGATGATGCTCTGGTCGAGGATGAACCACGTGTAGTCGTAGCCCGTGGCGCAGATGTGCTTGAGCGTGCCGAGCGTGTCGGTGCCCGGGAACAGGAAGGGCGGCAACCGCTTGCCGGTCGCGTCGAGCCACAGCGAGCTCGGCGCGGGCAGCACGCGGATGCCGTGGTCCGGCCAGATGGGGTTCCAGTTCTTCAGGCCCTCGGTGTAGTGCCACATGCGGTCGCGGTTGATGACGTTGGCGCCGGCGGCCTCGGTGATGCCGATCATGCGGCCGTCGACGTGGGCCGGCACGCCGACGACGAAGGTCTCGGGCACCTTGGGGCCGAGCCGGTCGACGGGCCACGCCGCCTTGACGGCCTCGACGTTGCCGCCGATGCCGCCCGAGGTGACGGCGACGGCCGATCCGTAGATTTCAAAGTCGCCGGCCACGTCCCGGTTGGACTTGACGCCGCGCGGCGAGTCGTCGGCGGCGAGGACCTTGCCGCGGACGCCGACGGCGCGGCCGTTCTCGTCCGTGATGATCTCGTCGACGCGGTGGCGGAAGCGGAACTGGACGACGCCCTTGTCGGCGGCGCGCTTGACGGGCTCCGCGAACACCCTCACGACCTCGGGCCCCGTGCCCCAGGTGACGTGGAACCGGGGCACCGAGTTGCCGTGGCCCTCGGCCATGCCGGCGCCTCGCTCGGCCCAGCCGACGTTGAACAGGAAGCCCATGCCCCTGGCCTTGACGTAGTCCTCCATCTCGTCCGCGGCGAAGTTGACAAAGGCCTCGGCCCAGCGGCGCGGCCAGGTGTCCTCCTTCTCGCGGTCGAACTGCGCCGAGCCGAACCAGTCCCTCATGGCGAGCTCCCTCGAGTCCTTGATGCCCATCCTCCTCTGTTCTTTCGAGTCGACGCAGAATATGCCGCCCAGCGACCAGAACGCCTGGCCGCCGAGGTTCTTGTCGTTCTCCTGGTCGAGGATGATGGTCGGCACGCCGCGCTCCGCGAGCTCGAAGGCCGCGACCAGACCGGCGAGGCCGCCGCCGACGATGATGGCGGGCCGCTCGACGAGCTCCTTCTTTCTTTCGGCGCTCATGGCTTCGAACGTTGGACCGGGGGGCGATGAGGAGGAGCCGTGGGAGGAGCGCTTCGCGGGGCTTCGGAGGAGGATGTGTCGGACGATGAGCTTTATCAGCCAGGCGGATGCGCCAATGCCGGCGAGCGTGGCGACGAGGGTCTCGATGGGTGTCTGGGGGAGGGGGATGAGGTCGCGCACGTGCTGCATGTGAGGCGCCATGGCAGCGTTGGAGAAGCTGTCTGACTGTCTGGCTACCCGGGTGTCTATCTGTCTTTCGTTGTGTGATGGACTCAACGGCTGACTGACGGGGGGGGAGGGTCAGATGGAGGGCGGGGAACAGGAGGGGGAGGTTGGTTGATATCTTGGCTGCAGGACGGATTGCCTGATTCTCTCGGTCACAGATGTGAAAGGAGGAGTGACCGCCGACGAAGAAGTTCTGCTTATGGCTTGCCTAAAGAGGAATGCATGCGGCCTGGGAAGAGGAGTGCTTATCCTCGGCCGACGCCAGCTACTCGGGGTCCCGACGGAGGGCGAACTAAGACGCGGGGAGAGAGGGAGGGAGGGAGGAGGCGAGGTCCGCGGAGGACCGATCTGCGACACCGGTTGTTTCCGGCGCAGGGAGCTTGTGGGTTTGTGTTCGAGCGGGAAGATTGTCCAATTATTTATATCGGTACGGATAGACGTGTGAGTAAATGAGCGAGTCTGGCAACTCTGTCTGACGTGAGATGGCGAGTGAGATGCGAACTGAGTGAGATGGAACTGAGTGAGATGCGAGTTGAGTGAGACGGAGCTCATCAAGAGTCAGGCAGGGGAAGCTTACTTACTCACTGAAGCTGTTCTTTCACTGAAAACCCTCTCTCACTCACTGAAGCTGGCATGTGAGAGCACTGAAGCACACACACGGCCGTAGCTTGAGAGCCCAACAAACGGCGTATGCAGGGGAACACTCTGTGCCTCTACGTAGTAGTCAGCTCAGCTCACAGTCCCTGTCTTCTCCATGCTCCCCCCCCCATCCCCTCCTCCTTGACTCTTGCTCTGTAGTGTAGCTAACCCCCCCATGCGGGGTGGTGTTAAGTATCCGAAATCCCCAGACGGACGCATGCATCCCTCAGAGATGTGCCTCGGCTCATTAGGCAGAGGGGGCCTGAAGCTGAGCCGTCACCTTGGACCATCACTATCGTGAACATCATCATTCTCATCAAAAATGATCCATCTTCTCATCAAGAAAAGCACACTGGGCAAGTTCATCTCATTTCTATTAATATCTAATATCTGTAATCAACGCCGAGCCTCTCCAGCACACACACACACACACACACACACTCACACTTACACTCACACACTCACTGAACCTTGACGACCACCTTGCCAAAGTGTCCCCCGCTGTACAGATACTGGTACGCCTTGTCCGCCTCCGTGAAGCCGAAGACGCGGTCCACCACGGGCTTGATGCCCTTGTCCTCGTAGAAGCCAATCATCTCCTCGAACCTCTCGCGCGGCCCGTTGATGATGCCCTTGAGCGTCACCGTCTTGCGCAGCGCCAGCAGGTTCACGTTGGTCCGGTCCTCCTCGGCGTTCACCTTGCCCGACAGGTAGCCGATGCAGGCGATCTGCCCGCCGAACCCGATGGCCTCGAACGAGTGCCGCAGCGTCTTGGCGCCGCCGGTCTCGAGGATGATGTCGGCGCCCTCGCCCTCGGTGACCTCGTTGACCGTCTCGTCCCAGTTGGGGTTGCTGCGGTAGTTGACCGTGTAGTCCGCGCCGAGGGCCTTGGCTTTCTCGAGCTTCTCGTCCGAAGACGACGTGATGACGACTGTTGGCCGTGATTAGTGGTGTTTTTCCCGTCCATCGATGGGTGAATGGATGGGTGAATGGGTGGATGAATGAATGAATGAATGAATGGGATAGATGAATGGGATAGATAGATGAATGCATCCATTTACTCACCCGTCGCCCCCGCGGCTTTGGCAATCTGCAATCCTGAAATCGCAACGCCTCCGGTTCCCTGGCAGACAATCACCTCTCCCTTGCCCCCGGGCTGGCCCAGCGGCCGGAACTGGTTGATCGACATCCACGCCGTCACCGCCGCGATCGGCAGACACGCCGCCTCCTCGTCGCTCAGGTGCTTCGGCGCCCTGACCAGACCCTCGGCGGGGAAGACGCGGTACGGCTGCAGCACGCCCTCGAGCGGGAACCCGAGCCCGGACTTCATGTCCGCCGCCTTGATCTAGCCCCGGATGTGCGACTGGTTGAAGATGGACACGACCCGGTCGCCAGCCGTCCACCTATCGATGCCGTCGCCCACGGCCTCGACAGAGCCGCACATATCCAACGCCGGCACCAGGGGCTCCGTCTCGCCGGGGTTGATGGTCTTGTAGTGGTTGTAGAGGCCCATAGCCACCTCGGTGTCGCGGTAGTTAAGCGAGACGGCCTTGATCTTGACCAGCACCTCGCCCGGTCCCGGCTGTGGGACGGCCCCCGACGCGAGGAAGAGCTTGTCGAGCCCGTCCTGGCGCGTCTGCCAACGCTGCACCTCGTTGTTGCTCATGATGCTAATGCTAGTAGTTGTGTCGGGGGTTGTGATGTCCTTTTGGCCTGTGTCCTCCCTCTGTCTTATACTCTCTGGTGATGTGTAGAGTTCGTTGACGCTTTTCCGTGGGTTCTGATCATTCATTAGTCACCGACAGACTAAAAGCTCGAAAATTCATCAGAGGCTAGACCTCCTCTCGACCCCATTTGGGTTCTTATTCATGAATGACGCATGCATTAGAAATCAGCTTCGGCCGGTCCCCGCAAAGAGGTGGGGGATGGAGACGGCCCCGGTGCCGAGATCGGTTCACCGGTGCTTGCTTGGTGCTTTCGGTCTCGGCGTCCTCTCGCCGATAAATCACGTAGGCTACTCAACTCATGCCCTGACTGACCCGCCGATGGCAGATCCATGTTGGGGGGGGGGTACACTCGGTCCAACTCGGGGCAAACACACCAAGCAAGTTGGTTGTGCTCTCGTCTCTAGCCGTGACGCTGAAGTGGTAATAACAACTATTGGAGGTGATCCCGGCCATCTTGGTGCAAATTATGGACACCACCACTTCGGCCACAATGATTTCCGTCGACTAAATGAATCGATCGTGAGACGGGCACAACCCAGCATGGAAGCTGTGGATATGCCCATGCGATAGAGTTGAGGCTGACAAGCTGAGCCAAACCCTTTTATCACGCCCACTCGGGTGTTGCTTCAACACGTCCATCATACGCACTTCAAATTAGAGGCACGTCACATATGTTTAAAGTGTACGCCGGATAAGATTATTCAGACACTTGACCAGCATGCATCAGACTCAGCATATAGTTGTCAATCTGTATACATGGCTTTTTGACATCAATCTGCTCCGAATACCCTTTCCTTCTGCTGCCATCCCTTCGTTTACTTCACCTCCAAACCTTCCGCAGAGCTAGGAGGATATCCCCTGAAGGCATTCCGCTTTCAATCAATGCTAGGACATCGAACGCAGCCGGCAAAGCCCCTTATGTTAGCCTGAAGATTGCCGCCAGGGTTGACAATCTTCTGCATCGGCCCATGCATGAGGAAATACAGGTCGCAGGTCGGAGCGCTGCAGAGGTCGGATGTTAGCGCCACCGTGTCAAACAGCACCAGGGGAGGACTAGAACGCACCCGTAGAACCAGCACTCTTTGGTCGTTCCGTAGCGGGCCGACATGGTGCTGGCTTTCTTCTCGCTCGGGATCTTCTGGTGCATGTTCTCGTAGTAGCACCAGAGGGAGCACTCGCCCGTGAAGTCGACGCCGCTGCAGAGCGTGAGGTCGCAGATGCGCTCCGTCGCGAGGGCTTGAAGGCCGGCTTCTCCGATGCTAGCCATCTGGGCACCGTAGGCTTCGACCGAGACGATGTCCTCCCACCCGGCGCCTTCGGGAGATGCGATCAGGCTGGATAGCGCGGGCGTCGCCGCGGCAGCCGCAGCCGCAGCCAGGGCGAGGGCGAGGGTCAAGAAGTGGTAAATGGCCATTGTGAAGAGGTGTTCTGGAGTGGTGGCTTGATGACTTCTCGAACATCAACAGGAACCATGGTCGAGGCATTTCTCCGTCTTTATATTCTGTCTGTCGAACACGATGGCGAATAGCCCTGCATGCCTCATTCTCATTGTCTCCATCAACAATACCAACCGTGGACCTCCACAAACATGCAGGATACTGGAATCCGACCACGACCGGAGACGAATGCGTAGATCAAATCATCATCGTAGCACATGAAATGTCGCGTATATGCGCCAGAAAGTTTGCTCCACCTTCAAAGCATAGACCGCAGACTCGTTTCTCGTATCAAGACCCTCGCCTCTAGGCTCTGAGTGTGTTTGGCCCGGCAATCGGTCTTTTACGACCGTGTTTTGGGCAGGCAAACGACAGCCTTGGAGACGAAGGACTTGTTGTCTCACGTTTTCGCTCGAATCCCTGTGGCAACCGATGAGCAGTCAAGTTCAGACTGTTTAGTGCCTGTCCTTCTAGGCATCTGAGGGTACAACTATAGTGATTGATTCCAGAGGACGACTGTACTCGGCGTGTCGCAGTGAAGGTTTACATTTTGCCTCATAAAATCTGGGCTTTGCAATAGCGAGTCTGCTCTGTCCGTTTTCTACCTCAACAACTCGCCCTCCCAAGTTTGGTGTCCAAGCGTCGCGATGTCAGGCTATGAGAGACGCTCTAGACAAAGGCTGCGTGACTTGGAAGACACAAATGTGTGTGACCAATACTGAATGCAGCCGCAAGCAGCAGAAATATGGTGCCCCAAGTTGGGAGCCAAGACGGCGCGCATGGGCGTGCCCAAGCGAGGTAGTCAAGTTCGCCACACACTCTCTTGACATTTCGTATTGGGCTTTCATTCAGGGACTTACTCCCCTTGGATACACGTTTATCGAACATTCTCACCCTTCGTCCTATTGAATAAACCAATACAAACCGGGGGGGTTTCATATGTAGTTCCTTGAAAAGTGTCTTTAGCTCGTAGCATTTGACGTAATATCGTTTCCCTTGAGTACTGAGATTCCGTCTTTTTCAAACAAAACAACTGCCGTTGAGATTTTCGGAGACGAGACAAGCGAGCCGTCTGTGTTCAGGGAAACAAAGACCTGGATCCTTACCTTCAACGGGTCTAGATTGGATAGGGCGAAGATATCCCGCTTCCCACTCCTGCTATCCCGCTACTATTTCCTATAAAAAGAGGTGTAATTGCTCCACTTTTCCCTAGTAATATCTATTATTCTCCCTTTAAGTCTAGAAAATCTTAGAAAAATCTTAGAAAGATACGCTCTTATAATACTCTTAAAGATCTAGTTAGGGTTAGAGGTTAGGGTTTAGGTTAGGATTAGGGATTGAGTTAGAATATAGAATATGGAGTTAGTTAGGTTTAGATGTTAAGGACTAGTAGTAGGATAGCGGGAGTAGGAAGCGGGATATCTTCGCCCATTGGATATTGCACTTGACACCAAGGTCAGCTCAACCGAGCACTGGGGGGATGCATTCTTCAAAATCCATTCTGATACGAGACTGGATTTCACAAGAGAGACTAATTTTGTAAAGCACGGTTCTTATTATGGTTCGGCTGAGGTTGTCCATGACTATCGCAAGGAGGCCAGTGGCGCGAGTTGGAATTTGGAAAGCGACGTCAGAGATACCAAAGTCCGAATGATAGTACCGCCCAACTCAGGGTAGAGTTTCTTGCTCGGTTTCACGGCCAGTCAAGAAGCTGGTTGCTGAAGTGTTATGAAGCAACAACGTGGTACAAGCCGAATGGAGAATGACCGTGTTTCACTCAGGCTGTCTACAGAATAATTACCATCTGGACAATTGCTTGCCCCTGATGTCATCCACCAGGCTCGCGAGTTCCAGTATCTCGGGTTCGCACTTTTTGTTTTTCGAGTTCAGGGTGATGACCCTCCGCTAACCAGGGGAGGCGGGGTTCCTTGGCCGGTATGGTATTCGACGTGCGGGAATCCATCCCAGTTAGAAACATCAATCACCGTGAGACCGACACAGTTGCGCCCTCGGTTACGCGTATCCGTACTTCCTCCTGCCTCCTACTTCAGTCCAGTGACGAAAGTCTCTACGGACCGTGGCTGTTGACTGGCGTTGGACCAAACGACTCGTGCCCCAAATACTGTTCCTTCATGTTCCTGGAGAATCGCCTGTAAGATTGCCCTCCCGCCGGATGGGACGTTCGTCCCATCTATTAGACATTACCTGAGTGGGGTGGCATGCAATATAGTTGCCCTCGCTCTGATTAGTCGTGGGGAGCACCATCGTCCGCAATGTTTCAACTAGACAGGCAATCTGGCTCGATCCAGGGTGTATAGAGCATAAAGATGATATCTGCGGAATCTGCGGCCGTAGGGAACAGGAGAGGTTCAATCAATTTGAGGACTCAGTATGCCTTTGAGTACATAATGTGTCGGACATTCAACCCGGGGATCGACGGCGAGCTCTTCACCGACAGCATGGTCAACCTCTTCAAGCAGGGCAAGTAATTATACAAAGGTCCCGACCATCTGGGGCTCTTGCGCCCAGGAGGGCACCATGTACTCCGCGCCGCAGTCGACCAACTCTACCGAGGAGGCCAACAAGTGGCTTCTCGGCCAGGACCCGTCTCTGTCCAACGGCTCCCTCGCCATCCTCGACGACCTCTACATCAACGTGCCCCAGCCGGTGTACCCCGGCTCGGGAGTCAAGTGGCGTCAGGCGGCCAACGCCATCGGCGACGTTGGCAACCACTGCATCATCCGCAACATCCAGGACTACTTGGCGCGCGACGAGGTGCCGACGTACAACTACAAGTACGCCGTCCAGGACCCCAAGTCCGAGGCCGAGGGCTTCGGGGCCTACCACACGGTGGACGCGTACGCCTTCCGGGGCCCCAGCCGCACCGACGGCAGCGCGCCGGCCTCCTACTTCGACGTCAACAAGCCCATCGTCTCGCAGTTCCGCAAGTACTGGGTCTCCTTCGTCCGCAACCTGGACCCCAACACCGACCGCGAGAAGGGCGCCGCCGAGTGGAGGCCCTTCACGGGCCCCGAGGGCCGCGAGCGGCTCTTTGTGCAGGCGAACAACACCCACATGGAGAGGATGAGCACCGCGCAGGCGCTCCGCTGCGACGTCGTGAGGCCCTTTTCCGAGAACCTGGGCAAGCCCGTCGACGAGGGCGCGGTCACGGAGCTGGATGCGACCTTGGCTGCCGGCATCAAAAGCACGACCGAGGACACAAAGTTCAAGAAAAGACACGTTAGACAGTTCTCCAAGTATCACTAGGCGTTCAGTTAGTTTTGCATGTTTTCATACTGTCACAAGGTGATATAAGGCGTTAATTGCTGCCCGCAATTAACGGCGTCGTTTTTGCAACAGTTATAAGCCTAGTAATCTACAGCTGTTATACCCTAGTAGTATAAGTATAGCTTTAGTATCTAAGTATTATAGACCCTACAGGTTTAAATCCCGCTCCAGCCTACAGAGTAAGGATAGATTCCCTTACCCTAACCTAGATTAAGTTAGGTAGTAGTTATATCCCCTTAACTATAGTAAGGCTCTAAAATATAGGGAAATCTAATAAAAACAAGCTAAGGTACTAAAAATCTAGATATTACTACAGCTAAGGTCTCTTACTAGTCCTTAGGAAATAAGATACCTAAGGCTCTAGTATCTTAGGTATAGTTAAGGGGATAAGCCTTATACCTATTAGTATAAATCTAAGGGGGGGTTAATAAAAGCTTCCCTATTAACCTAGTAATTATATAAGTAGTTAAGTCTAGACTATATAAATAGGATTTTTATAATCTAGGGGGGTATATTATAAGGTAGTATAAGGTATTAATTACTACTTATAATTAATAGTATTATTTTTATAATAGTTATAAGCCTAGTAATTTATAGCTATTATACCTTAGTAGTATAAGTATAGCTTTAGTATTTAAGTATTATAAACCTTATAGGTTTAAATTCTACTCTAGCTTATAAAGTAAGAATAGATTTCTTTACTTTAACTTAGATTAAGTTAAGTAGTAGTTATATCCTCTTAACTATAGTAAGGTTTTAAAATATAAAGAAATGTAATAAAAATAAGCTAAGGTATTAGAAATCTAGATATTACTATAGCTAAGGTCTTTTACTAGTCTTTAGAAAATAAAACACCTAAGGCTTCCATATCTTAAGTATAGTTAAGAGGATAAACTCTCTACTTATTAGTATGAATCTAGGGGGGGGTTAATAAAGGCTTCTTTATTAACTTAGTAATTATATAAGTAGTTAGATCTAGACTATATAAATAGAATTTTTATAATCTAGGGGGGTATATCATAAAGTAATATAAGGTATTAATTACTACTTATAATTAATAGCGTTATTTTTATAATAGTTATAAGCCTAGTAATCTATAGCTATTATACCTTAGTAGTATAAGTATAGCTTTAGTATTTAAGTATTATAAACCTTATAGGTTTAAATCCTACTCTAGCCTATAAAGTAAAGATAGATTTCTTTACTCTAAGTCAACATACCCACTTTCGGACACCCCCCACATGCGGACACCCAAAAAATGAAGCCATCTGCAACATCACCACTATTTTCACTTAATTACTACCCTCTTCTAGATGCCACTACAATACAGTCTTTAGCTTTACTAGGTAAATTAGACTCGCTAGATTCACCTGTAGTATCCTCTTTTTCACCAGCCTTAACCTGCGCCTTCTGCACATCTGAGATAGTAGTAAACTTGGTGTTGGGATCCAGCTGGACTGCCTTCCTCTTTCTAACTACAGTATTAGTTACTTAGGCCTACAGAAGCTCCAGCTTGTGCTAGGCAGTAGCCAGCTCATAGGCCTTCTCGCTAAAGCCTTTTTTTACCTTTATAAAAAGGAGGCGTTAAGTACTAGCGTTATTGTCTAGCTCTGTAAATAGCTTTAGTTAGCCAGCTAGGTCCTTCATCTTCCTTAGCGTTAACTATACTACTGCAGACGACGTAGATGCCTATCCTTTAGCTTCCCTACCTTCCTTACCTCTAGACTGCCCTTTGCTAACCTAATCTAACGATGCTAATTGCTTTAGTGTTGTTAGGAGTAGGAGGGAGCTTATTAGAGGCTTTGCTATAGAGATAGGCTATAACTCTATCTATTTCTAACTACTTCTAATGTTCTTAATTATTATACCTACAAGGGCAGCCTTATAATAATAGCCTAAGAAGTTCCTCTTACTTATAATAGTAGAGTTATTCTATTAACTAAGGTATTTAAGCTCCTTCCTATAGGCTACTTTTAGAGGGCTAAATAGGCTTAAAAAAACCCATAGGTACCCGAATAGGTAAATACCTATCTAACCTATAGGTTTGATATAGGTACCTATATAGGTTATAGGTTAGTATAGGTTATAGGTTTTTTGTACATACGTAGGTTATAAGTTTATAGGTTAGACCTATATAGTTATTATTAACTTATAGGTTTAGGTATTTTAGGTACCTATTAAAGATACTATATAAAAGTAAGGAAATGTAAAGTTTACAACCTAAATATAAGTAGATAACAAATATATAGGAAATTAAAAACAAAGCCTAATTCTATACTTTCTAACGCTTTAATAGCAATTCAGAAGTAAATACATCCTTATTATCCTTATCATCCTTAGAAACAGAGAATAACAGCTCTGTTTAGGACCTGGAAGGTTGGCTACAAC
>PUHP01000578.1:0-24126 GCA_006783085.1 Colletotrichum shisoi
TACGGAGGAGCCTTTCAAAAGTTCGTACGGAAAGTGCCAAGGCCGCCAACCCTCCGCCGCCCCACTTGATATTAACCGAGCCAATTAAACCACTTAACCCATAATTATTATTTCTTTTTCGCAAGGGCCCCTGCTAGCTTTATTACAACAAATACACTACTTTTTCGATTGCGAATTTCGACCTTTTTACACCCTCAGACTGCTGGGCAGCATTGTCGCAAGAGCAAATACAGGCTTGGATAGAACGGATCCTAGCCCACATTAAAGCCATCATTACCCTAGATAGAGGTAACGAGTATAAGGAGGGTTAACAGGCTAGAAAATACTGCTCTGAGGCTCCTATAGGCCCTGTAGAGCCCTAAATAGCCTTATAATATAGCACCTAATCAACGCCTTTTAATTCTTGTGATGCTGGCTGAAAGTAGTGTTAGAAGAGGCCCCTGCAACCCCCCCTGCAGTTTCCCCTGTCTATGACATGGGTTAACCTTGGCACTTTCCGTACGAACTTTTGAAAGGCTCCTCCGTAAGGTACCTAGGTAGCAAGCGCTACAGGTTAGGCGGCGGCCTGTGCACGGAGGGAAGTTTGTGGTGTGGGGTCGCCGGTGCATGAGCAGGGATCGGGGCAGCTATCAATACGGAAGCACCACCTGATCGAGGCTTTAAGGCGCTAGGAAACCACAGCTATTTGATTAAATCACAAATGAAAAGGAACTCATGCATACTGCCGGGGACTGAAATCATTTCGTTTTCTTTGGCAATATTGCGTCGACGGCCGATGTGACTTGATAAGGGTGCGCGGAGTAGCGGTCGGAGTCTTGGCCAGAGGGCCGGGTTAATAAGGCCCGAGGGAGAGACAGTGTCCCCCCCCCCCGTCTTATCGTGTGGTCTTCGCCAAACCAGGAAGTAGATGGCCGATGGTAGTGATCCCCAGCATGCTGCCGAGATGCGATGTCCCTTCAATCGCTCCCGGGCATGCTGGCCGGCGTTTCTCTGAATTAGAGCTGGTGGGGTGTTCCGAATCGGTCCATCTGTGTTTAGGCCGACTCCACTCGCGTATTCCTGTGGACATTGTGCGAGAGTATATCTGAACGGTCCGAGTTATATCTAGACAAGATGTCTGAATGCATCCCATCTGAAAACCGCAATTTCTGTTTTCTTTTGTCGTCGGGTCAAGCTTGCTCACACATCACTGTCCACCCTGGATCCAAGGTGGCCAGTCCAGGAGGGGGCTGTTGGGCATGTAGATGCCCATACGTAACCAGCATTCCCTATTTGGTTTCGCCATATCGAATCATGGTACCGTATGCAACACTAACTTGCGAAGCGACAGAACAAAGCTGGTTGAAGTACAGAATTCTGCTGGTAAGAATAGTACGGAGTTGAAGAATCAACTTGACTTACCTTACACTTCACTGTTAGGTGCCTGGTGCCTTTACGTCCACTGCAGAACGGCTCCACCTACCTACCTAGGTAGGTACATCAAAGCACCCAGCAATGCTGACTCATCCGGCAACCAGAGCGCCGCGTGGATGACAGGACATGGAACACGAATAAGACGAACAAGAGCTTACTGCGCTGCTGCCTGCGCGCACCGTAAGGACGGTTTTGCACCACCCACCCTTTCTTGGGTTGGGAAGGATGCTTGTCGCGTCCCAAAGGGGCAGTTCAGGGGCCTAAGGTTATCGCCTCTACCTATCTTCCTCCATACCTACCTACACTACCTACCTAAGGTAGGTAGTCCAGGTAATCTCTAATTTCATAGTATCTAGGTAGCGTCCCCTGGACCTGCCTACGTCAGCAGGATTCGTACCTCTCTCTGCCAGAGAGTCGAGGATCACTGCGCTTTTCTACTCCGGTTGTTTCCTCCGAAATCCAATCATCGTGACACCCATTCGGATTCTTCTCATCTTTCCTTCAGCCGCCGCCGTTTTGACTGCTGTTACTTGATTCTCATTCACATCCCGACCGCCTGCCGTCCGCCCGCCGTCCGCCCCGCCAAAATGCGCGTGGCCAAGGAATTCACCCCCGAGGTGCTCCTCAGCGCCCCCCGCCGTGGCGCCGCTGTCCCAAGCCCGGACGGCACTCTCATCCTCTACACCCAGTCGACCCACAGCTTCGAGGACAAGAAGACGCTCAACGAGGTCCGCGTCATGCACGTCGAGACCGGCGCCTCCGACCAGCTCACCGACGACGGAAACGTCCACGATGCGCTGTGGGTGCCCGGGACCGCGAGCCATGTTATCTATCTGAAGTCGGGCGACAAAGGCACCACTCAGATCTGGATCGCCAATGCCGCCGACCTCGCCGAGGAGCATTACGTCGCCGCCGAGTACGATGCGCCACTCAGCGCCCTCAAAGTCAAAGCACTCGCCGATGGCAGTGTTGCCTTTGCTGTTGCGGGATTGGTCGGTCCGGATGGCTCCCTGTTCAACGACGAGGCCGAGGAGAAGTCGTCTACCGGCCGCATTTTCGACGACTACCATGTGAGGGTTGTAAGTTGCACCCGCTGCTCGCCACTTGCCTGGAGATCGACGGAACCTGACTGACACCATGTGCCAGTGGAACACCGTTTATAAGTCGCACAAGCACGCCCTCTGGTACTCGACCCTCGTCAATGCCCACGGCAAATGGGGGGTCGCAGGGGAACTGCAGAACGCCATCAAGGACACCCGCCTCGAGGCCCCCTGGGGCATGTACGATGTGGCCGATCCGGCCGCCAGCTTCGACATCAGCGAAAAGGGCATCGCTTTCATTGCCGAGGACACAGGTCTCTCGCCAGAACAGGTCGGCATCTCACACGTCTACTACGTTCCCCTCCGCTCCTTTGCTGCCGCCGCCGACGTCAAGCCGCGGCCCATCGTCATGGGAATCTCCGAGTCAAAGGCTTACTATACCAACGTGCGCTGCTCACCCGACGGCTCCAAGATCGCCTTTTTGCATGCGTCCTACAGCACCTTCGCCGACGCCCGGCTGTACATCGGGTATACCGCCTCTTTTGCCGCGTACGATGTGCACAAGATGGTCTTTGGCAAAGGCCCACGTCTGCCTCCGCGGGGCTTCGAGTTTGCGGGAAGCTCGGACGCCATCTTTTTGTTGACCGAGGACTGCGGACGGGTCAAGTTATCGCATCTGGAGCTGAGGCACGACGCCGAGGCGTCGCCACTCGTGCAGACTGGCGTTGTCACGGCTGTTTACCCCCTAACGGAGGGCAGTCATGACAAGGTTCTCGTGACGAGCAACAGCATCGTGGACAGCAGCTTGTGGCAGGTCATAGATGTCTCGCTTAACACGGCACCAAGGGTGGTCTCGTCGGCCACCAAACACGGCGCCAAGTACGGGTTGTCCCACAGCATGATGTCCGACTTTTGGTACCATGGTGCAGATGACGCCGTCGTCCACTCCTTCATCATCAAGCCAACCAACTTTGACAAGACGAAGAAGTACCCCTGGGTTCTCTTGCCTCATGGCGGGCCGGAGGCCTCTTGGTTGGACTCGTGGTCAACCAGAGTAAGCCCGTCCATTTTCCACCCCTCGCTCTCCTTCTGACTGACTCGTGCCTCCCGCAGTGGAACATGGCCCTTTGGGCCCAAGAGGGCTACGTCCTCATCGCCCCCAACATCGCCGGCAGCACCGGATACGGCTCCGACTTCACGGCCCGCATCTACCGGTCCTGGGGCGGCGCGCCGTACCAAGACCTCGTCGCACTGATGGACTACCTCCAACAGGTTCCCTACCTCGACCACGCCCGGGCCATCGTCGCCGGCGCCTCGTACGGCGGTTACATGATCTCGTGGATGCTGGGCCACGACCTAATCCGCCGCTTCTCCTGCGCCATCTGGCACGACGGCATCTTCAACCTCCCCGCCTTTATGATCCAGAGCGACTTCATTGACGGTGGGCCCGACTTTGGCGGCCCGCCTTTTATCTGGGAAAACGCCGAGGAGCTCGAGCGGTGGAACCCGGCGCGCCCGGAGCTCCTCCGGAACTGGAGGCACGCGCCGCCGACGCTCGTGATCCACAGCGAGAAGGACTACAGGTGTCCCATAACGGAGGGCATCGCCGCGTTCAACACGCTGCAGTGCCAGGGGGTCAAGAGCCGTTTTCTGACGTTTAGTGACGAATGTCACTGGGTGCTGAACCCGGAGAACTCGATCATCTGGCACCAGACTGTCTTTGACTGGATGGCCAGGTACGCTGGAGAAACAACCGTTGTGGGGAAAGACTGAGTGTCTCATTTCAAGGTGTAAAAGTGATGACTTGCCTATTCTGTCATTTGAGCATCGCAGATCTACTCGGGCCTTGTCAACCCACCACAAGACGTGGGGTTCGAGACGGAAATGCCACGAGAAACAATTCATTTGGGCTCGTTCAATCAGCCATATCGCCTGTTGTCTGTTCCCTTTCTCATTAGGGAGTCTCTCGTAAATGGCTTTTGATCCGGGAACAAATAAGCCCGAAACCCCATTTCATCAGTTCGGGCCTTCGAATCCCCGTGCCAAACCTCCAAAGTGGATGCCCCCCCTTCATCCATGGATGATGAACCGACCTTCAAACCTCCGTACTACCCCGGTGCCCTTATTCTGCCAAAACCGGGATATACACGGGTCTCTGATTCGACCACCCCTGGAATTCATGTGGGCGGTGTTGTGCCCGAGAGCGCCGTGCAATGCCGACCGGCTGTTTACACAGCGAGTTGTCGTGGGAAGCTCCTCAAAATGCGGGGTGTCCGGAGGGAGACGACGACCCGGTCAGCCGCTGCCTTGGTGCCCGGTGAGCGGAGAGGGCACATCGTCTGTTTTGTGGTTCCTCTTCATGCGTGTGTATATGAATGTCTTCCCATACCGATCGTACCTGAGCTCGAAACAAGCACCACTGAAGAGGTTCTTCCGTATGTTAGTCCTGACCTTGTGAGTAGTACATACCTAGCCAAAGATGGCTCTCCTCCGGCATGAGCTCAGCAGCGGCTGGACGTTCAAACAAGAGGACGATGCCTCCGAGAAGCCATGGCTCCCCGTGCCCAAAATCCCTAGCCAAGTCCACGTGGACCTCCTGGCCAACGACAAGTGAGCCACACAGTTCGCGCAATACACCCATCAGGCGTCGAGACAACTAACAACCCGTGGGGGAATGAAAGAATACCCGATCCGTTTCTTGACATGAACGAACTCGCCGTGCAATGGGTCGCGGAAAAGACATGGGTATATCGCGCGTCCTTCGCAACGCCGGCGGGTTTCTCGGACGCCCCCGGCAGCGTGACGGACCTCGTCTTCGAGGGCCTGGATACTTTCGCCAAGGTCACCCTCAACGGGACCGAGATCCTCAGGTCGGACAACATGTTCCTCTCTCACCGCGTCGGGGTCTCGAGGCTCCTGAAGAGTGGCGGCGGCGGCGAGAACGTCCTGGAGATCGTCTTCGACTCGGCGCTGCTCCGTGGCAGGCAGCTCCTAGAGGAGCACGCGCACGAGCACCGGTTCATCGCACGCCAGACGGAGCCGGGCCGGATTCCCGTGCGCAAGGCGCAGTACCACTGGGGCTGGGACTGGGGCCCAATTTTGGTCACGGCCGGCGTCTGGAAGCCTGTGTTCCTGGAGCACTACGTCGCTCGTCTGGAGGATGTCTGGGTAAGGAGCGATATTGACGCGGATCTGAAGTTGGCGTCCGGCCAGGTTATTGTCAAGACTTCGGGCTCCGGCGCGGCGAAGGTATCTGTGAAGTTGACCCTCGACGACGAAACCGTCTTCGAAAGGGACCTGCCCGTGGCCGAGGACGGAACAGCTCAGACGGACTTCCGTCTTGAGAACCCTCAGCTCTGGTACCCCCTGAACACCGGCCCCCAGACCCTCTACACCATCACGGCTACCCTTCGCGACCCTTCCGGCACCCCCCTCGCCTCGCAGACCAAAAGGACGGGGTTCCGCCGCGCCGAGCTAATCCAAGAACCCGACGCCCTCGGAAAGTCCCTCTACTTCCGCATCAACAACGTCGACGTCTTCGCCGGCGGCTCCTGCTGGATCCCCGGCGACAGCTTCCACGCCTCCATCGAGCCCACGCGCTACCGCGCCTGGGCGGGGCTCATGGCCGCCTCGAACCAGAACATGCTGCGCATCTGGGGCGGCGGCGTGTACGAGGCCGACGCGCTCATGGACGCGTGCGATGAGCTGGGCGTCATGGTGTGGCACGACTTCTGCTTCGCTTGCGGCAGCTACCCGGTGTACCCTTCGTTCCTGGCGAGCGTCGAGCAGGAGGCGCGGCAGAACCTGAGGCGGCTGAGGGGGCACCCGAGCATCGTCATCTGGGCGGGCAGCAACGAGGACTACCAGGTGCAGGAGAAGTACCAGCTCGAGTACAGGTTCGACGAGGACAAGGACCCGCAGTCGTGGCTCGGGTCGAGCTTCCCAGCGAGGTACCTGTACGAGCATCTGCTGCCAAAGATCGTCGAGGAGGAGAGCCCGCACACGGTGTACCACCCGAGTAGCCCCTGGTGCGATGGGAAGCCCACGGCTGACCCGACAGTCGGCGATATCCACCAGTGGAACAGTGAGTCTACTACCTTCCATTCATCACGTTCGTCTCGAGATGATAAAAGGAGGGAAAGCTGACGCTGTCCATCCCAGTCTGGCACGGCGCCATGAACAAATACCAAGACGCCCACCTCCTGACCGGCCGCTTCGTCTCCGAGTTCGGCATGGAGGGCTACCCGCACCTCTCCACGACGACTGCCATGCTCACCAGCCCGTCAGAGCACCGGCCCGGCTCCATGACCCTCGACTTCCGCAACAAGGCCTACGACCACGAGCGCCGCATGATAACCTACATCGCCGAGAACCTCCCCATCGCCTACGACCTGCCCCGCTTCACCCATCTCACCCAGCTGATGCAGGCCGAGGCCATGTCCTTCACCTATAAGGCCTGGCGGCGCGACTGGGGCAGCGGGAGCGGCAGCGGCAGCGGCAGCGGCACCGGGGCAGCCAGGGGTTGCGGTGGCGCGCTGGTGTGGCAGCTCAACGACTGCTGGCCGACGGTGAGCTGGGCCGTCGTGGATTACTGGCTCGTGCCGAAGCCGGCGTTCTACGCCATCGCGAGGGCGCTGAGGACGCTCGACGTCGGCGTGCGGCGGCGCGTCGACGAGTGGACAAAGTGCCACGCGGACCCGACGCTCGGGGCCGGGCCCGCCGCCGAGTTTGAGGTCTGGGTCGCGAGCGGGCGCGCGGACGCCGTCGGGGGAGACCTGGTGGTGCGGTTCCTCTCCATCGGGACGGGGAGGGAGGTGAGGCGGCGGATCGAGAAGAGGGTCGTGGCGGCAGCGAACGCAACGACGGACGTCGTGGAGAAGCAGACCGTCGGCGGCGACTCTGTGGGGAGGGACACGAGCGTGCCGTTCCGTCCGCAGGAGGACGACCCGTTCGTCATCCACGCGACGCTCGCCGTGGACGGGGCGGTCGTGGCCGAGGACACGGCGTGGCCGCAGCCGCTGAAGTATCTCGAGTTCTCGGACCGCGGGGTGAGGGTACGCCCTGCGGGAGAGGGCCGGTTGGTGGTCTCTGCGGAGAAGCCGGTGAAGGGGTTCATGATCCAGGAGGAGCGGGGGATGAAGCTGAGCGACAACGGGTTCGACGTCGTGCCGGGCGAGGAGAGGGTCGTGCGTGTAGAGGGCATCGATGTCGAGAAGCTGAGGTGGACGTACCTGGGGGCACCGGAGGCGTCGCTGGGGCTGTGTAGCTAGATAGAGCATGTTTGGCTTGTGTCTGCGTGCGGTGCAGACCGTCACTTTTATAAGATGTATGAATTTCATGGAGCTGCGACTCTTGATTCATGTTGGAGTTTCATTCTTCATTACGGCGTGAGATTACAACTATGGAGACAATTTCCCTTCCTTCCTCTTCAGTCTTCTGCGAAAGCAGCGGCTGTGGCCATCACGATCGCGACGATCAGATAATATCACCGCCGAAACCGCCACCGAAGCCGCCGCCGAAGCCTCTCGGGCCCCCGAACGGGTTTCCTCTTCCTTGTCCGCCGCCGCCGTGCCGCGGCAGGCCGCCCGGACCAATAGGGTCCCACCGAGCTCCCGGGGGTGCTTGCGGATCATACCCACCACCCTGGCCACCCTGGCCGCCGAAAAGGGGGTCGTCAAACGTTGGGTGCATTCCGCCTCCGCCCCCAGGACGAGGCAAGCCACCGCCGCCGATAAAGTGAGGTCGAAGGGGGTCGTGGGGTCCCAGACCGGGCGGGTTCAGGTCATCGTGGCCAATGTTGTAGGGAGATCGGCCGGGGATGCCCAGAGGTCTGGGTGGTCGGTTGACCTCGTACTCGTCCTCGAAATCGGGCGGAGGGAAGTCCCCAGCGGGGATGGGTCGCCTTGGAGGTTGGGCGAGAGGGTCGTTGATGGGGTACGGTCGGGCTGGATCAGGGAGGTCGCCAGGCATCGGCCGGCCGGGACGACCGGCTTGAGCGCGTCCTTCACGTTGTGCTCCCTCGGCGGCATCCCGGTCGTCGGGGGACTCTTCGTAACCTTCGATTTGCAGCTTCGGGATAAGCTTCTGGACGATGCTGGTTTTAAACTGGTCGATGAGCCTTTCAAGGGCGGACTCGGATACGAATGCATCCTTGAGCTTCTGGACGAGGTCACTCCTGTCCTCGGTGCCGTCTTCAGCAAGTGTGATACGCAGGGGCAGCTTGGAGTTATTGACAAAGTCCTTTGTCGTGATCTCGAATCTGTGGATGACGTCGTGGCCAACGGCGAGCCCGCCAATCTCGACTTTACTGCCCACTTTACTGGTGCGGATGATGGAGGTCATGGAGGATTGCTTGTGGGCGTATACAAAACGGAGGGAGCCGTAGCCGGCGTTCCACGAGGCGGGTAGTCGCGGGGCGAGACTCTGAACCTCTTCCTCTGCGGCGGGCGTTAGATGGGGGGCGGGGTTAACGGTGTTTGCAGACGTACCTATTCTCTTCTCCTCGTCGAAGCCGATGAGGCGGAACTTGAGAGACGCCATGCACGCATGAGTGAGAAGGGCGGGCAGCTCATAGCCGCTGCTGATGTCAGAGGTGGTATCGCCTTTGGGGTGCGTCGGCAGTGCATCGGCCATCAGCTGCAGTATGGACTGCGGGGTGAGTGGATTCGCCATCGTGAGGTTCAGTTGGAGTGATAAGTTGAGGTTGGACGTGTGGTTGAAGAGGCAAAGTCTTTGAGAATGTGCCTGTGAAGAGACGCAAGGCTTTAAGTAGGCAGCGACTGAGGCTTAGAGAGTGTCGGGCTTCGTTCTCTGGTGTTAGGTTGGGCTGGACGACATGGAAGTGGGGGGATTGGAAGTGAGATGTGGAAAAAAACGGGGGAACGAGCAGCTAAGCTCTGCGGACTGGCTGGCGGTAGCTGTGGACAGGGTCGCATGGTGGCGTCACAGACTGGCTGCCTTCAGCCCTATATGTGGATATACACCGCTCTCGGTGCCCAATCATGGGTTGTCAGCCAGCTGCGTCCGAGCTGACCCATGCCTAGCAGCACGTGTTGAATCATGTGACTTGGCGTAGAAGTCGTGTTCGTCGCGCGAGTCTTTCTCGGCCATTCTCCATCTCTTCCCTAGCCGCTCGACAGGGTCAAAAGATCCATTTACTCACAGCAACGGCTCTGATACGCTGTTCAAAAGCGCCGCCCTTTTCAGCTTCCTCCAGTTTGAACCGCTTTTTCAACTTGACGAGTCCATCGCTACTCTGACCACCATGTCTTCCATTTCAGATGCACCCTCTGCCCCTCCGGTGTCCATCCCACGCCCGCAGGCAAACACTATCTTGACATCCTTCACATCATTTCTCACCCTGACTGTACACACTATACTGTACCACAGACGCCTCTATCCGCAGCAGACCTTTCTTATGACCAAAGCCCACAACCTCCCAGTCCCCCAGTCCCGCCATCCAGTTCTCTGCGATTGGATCAACTCGGCCGTCGCTGCGATTCAAGATCAGCTTGCTATCGGCGCAGCCTCCAAAGTCTGCGTCGTAATTCACGCCAATGAGACGATGGCCGTCATCGAGAGATGGGTTTTCGATGTCAACAACTTCCCGGCCTGGGCTACAGGCAAGGGCAAGGAGAAGATCGGTATGGGACAGAGGTTCCAGCGAAGGGAAGAAGACGACGATGATGGGTCTGTCAACTGGGTCGACGTGAACGAGGCGTATCGTGGTGCTCTGAGACGTCTCGCGTATGCTGCGGAAATGAAGGGACCTCTGCCAGAGGGATGCACGTTCACCATGGCCGTTGAGCTCAGGGACGAGGCGCCGGCGCCAATAGGGGTAGGCATCACGTCTCTATTCGCGCACGGATTCGGCTGATTGCTGACACATATGGTTTAGCACCCGCAACCTTGGATTCCTTCCGAGCCTTCGCTCCAACCCGCCTCAAGGACAAATCCAGTGCCGGGCGTGGGCATAGGTGGCGCCTCCACCACGCCGCTGCGCTCCGTCGAGGCCGGCCCTCTCTTCTTCGAATGCTGGATCGAGGAAAGCAAGCCGCCGTCCTCGCCTCATTCTACCCAAGACTCATACTTCTCGTGAATCACATGTGCAGCTTGCGCACAATCGTTTAGGCGCCATCAAACTATGATCCCCAAGCTCCAATGCCAATGTTGTTTACACGCCCCGCAGACAAGACGAGGACTGTTCATCAAGGGCTCTCAACCATCGCCAACTTGCAGCCTCAGATGATTTGAATCTATTCTGGGTACTGACGACCGCTCGAGATCGTACAACGGAAGAGGATATAGAAACAAAAGTGTAAGCCGATTCTAGTCGGATACTCCTGCGTATGTCTCTCGGCTCATGTTGCTCATTCTTGAAGGCGCAGGAATCATCAAAGATTGCCAAAGTTCAGCTCTGGCAAAGGCCGGGCTGGAGAGGACTACCTTACCTTACTACGAGCACGGCAACCAGGATTTGCACCGGCATAATCTTGAAAACGTTCAAGGCCAGTAGTTTGCACAGTATCGTTGTGTTCACAACGGACCTATACCACTGGCCCGCCAGATCTCCTCACGACTACATCCGGGTACGAGGATTGAGGAAGTGGCTAATTTTTTGGACTCTTTGTTGCAGATTTGCACTACAGAAAGACCTGGTGTCGTGTCGGTGGAAATGCAGAACGCAGAAGGTGCCGGTGGGGGGGTGATGAGGGTTTTCCGTATTCGTTTTGTCGCTTCGTCTTCCTCTTGTGTATTCTGCCGACCGTCGGGTATTCGCCGATCAGGTATGCGCCACCGACCAGATATTGTGTTTGTCCGCGGCGACTTCACGGCACTCTCATTCGCGACACTTGTTTTTCAGTCACCGAAGCCGGCCTACGAGGCATCTGCGGAGGATCGCCGGTACTCGTGTGGTTTTACCTCATGTCAGCGGGGGTATCACGTCTTCTCCCCGGTCAATGTCGCAACATCGCCGCTCCGGGTTGGGGAAGCTTAGGCCGGCATAAGTTGCAGCGGCGGGCATGTTCCGACTTACATTGATAAGATATTGGATTCAAACACGTATCGCATCAGTTTGAAGGAGAAGTCGAATTCCAACCCCCTCATTCAGTCACTCTCAGCTTGCTAGCATGCTCCACCACCAGGCGCCACCGCGCAGAGCACGTCTTCGTCTCCCGCTCTGATACCATTAAGTAGGATCCTTGAACCAATGTCGAAGAGGAACTCGCCCAAATGCAGCACTCTTTAAATGGCCGACCCCAAGCCTGGATTCTCTGAATGCCACGTGGAAGTCTCAGGCATAGCATAGCCCTTTACTTGTGTCCATCATTGTGGTATTGAACCTTGTACGGACATCATTCGCTGCAGGATGGGTGTTCAGGCTACAAATCCCATACAGGTCGCGGCTGTTGTTTCGGCGACTCGAGACGGTGCGTCTGATGACAAATTGCCCGGTTCCGACGGCGGGCTCTCCCCTGTCATCAGCAATCCGAAAGATGATATCGATCCGAAGGAAGAGAGAGCTTTCGTAGGTCATCGTAATGCGTCTGCTGCATGAGTTGGTGGTCTGACCGAATGGGCAGTTGTGGCGCCTCGACTTGTTCTTCTTGTCGATTGGATTCCTGGGATACATGTTCAAGTATGTAGACGCACATCAACTGGTGATCAAAGTTTGGAAAGCTGACAGTGCATCTCAGGTATATCGACCAGACCAACATCGTATGTGACATGACGCCACCGATATGCCGTCGCGGCTAACACGGCTGTTCTTAGAACAACGCGTATGTCTCGGGAATGAAAGAGGATCTGGATTTGTATGGGAATGAACTGAACTACTTCACAACCTTCTTCAAGTAAGCCATGTTCGTTTCACCACTCTGGTGCCGGCGCGTGTGTCTGATCAAGTCTTTGTGGAACAGCATCGGGTACATGATCATGCTGTATCCTTCATGCATCATCATCTCGCACTTTGGCCCTTCGACATGGTTGCCGGCCTGCGAGGTCAGTAATCTCCGTGGGCAGGCTTGCTTCAAGGTAGACTGACAACGTGAGCAGCTTATCTGGGGGGTTCTCACTTGTTGCCTCTCGGTCGTGACGAGTGCTAAGCAGGTACGTCTTTATATAGTAACCCGATTTCCCCCGTGAAGTGTCGAGTGGTTGCCAGTTACTAAAGGCTGACTAGGTCTACGGCCTCCGCTTCCTGATCGGATTCTTCGAAGGCACTGCTTGGCCGGGATACTTCACTCTTATCAGCCAGTGGTACATGCCTCACGAGGTTGCCCTGCGCATGAGCATCTACAACATCGCGCAACCAGCCGGCGCCATGCTTTCCGGTGCAATGCAGGGTGCCCTTTCAACCAACTTCGAGGGTCTACATGGTCGGGCTGGCTGGAGATGGGCTTTCATCATCAACGTGAGCCAAAAGCTGTGCAAACTTGGATCAATGCCGTTTGAGACTGACAAGCGACTATAAATAGGGTATCTGTACCATCGCTGTCGCGATTGCTGCTTTCTTCATCCTCCCTGGATACGTAAGCTCTAATTGATCCTGGGCACAGCTTGAAGTCCCTTCGAGTTCGAAGCTAACCCGGCACAACAGCCCGAACGACCAAACCCTCTCACCAAGTTCTACATGAAGCCTAGGCACATCGAGATCGCCTTGGCTCGTGCACGTCGGGTTGGCCGCAAGCCGCAGATTGGCATCACGCCAAAGTCATTTTTGCGATGCTTCACTTTCTGGCAGCTGTGGGTCTTTGCTAGTAAGTTCCTATGATCTGGCAACATGAGCTCGGTGGTTTTCTGACAGTACCTCGCAGTTGCGTGGCCCATCGGCGGCAACTTCACTCCAGCCAGCTACTTTAACCTATGGCTCAAGTCTCTCAAGAATCCCGACGGTTCAGTCAGATAGTGAGTTTCATTCATATACGCTTTCTGGTCGCTAGCCGGAAAACAGGAAGCTAACCGTGTCGAAAGCTCTGTGGCCATGCTCAACTACCTGCCCATCGTTGGACAGGCTGTCCAGCTTGTAGCAGAGCTGCTGTTCAGCGGTTTCAGTGACTACTTTGGCGTCCGGCTGCCGTTTCTGCTTCTTCATTCGGTGAGTTCGCACAAACTTGTCAACATTCCGGATCCTTGAAGACTGACAATACGCTGGACAGGCTATCAACATCACCTCTCACATCATCCTCATCGTAAGACCCAGCAACGAGCAAGCCTATATGGCAGGTTGGTACATGAACTATATGGGAGCGTAGGTCTATACTATTCAAGCAGTTGTACCAGATCGACTGTTCTAACCAGCCCCAGCGTCTCCATGATGCTGCTCTGCTCTTGGGCATCAGCACACCTCCAAGGCGAGCCCGAAGTGCGGACCGTGCTCTTCGCGAGCGGTACCACCCTAGCGTATCTCATGAGCGCCTTCATCCCAATCGCCGCCTTCCCGGCGTCCGAAGCCCCTAACTGGCGCATCGGATCCAAGCTCTACCTCGGGTTCGCGCTCTTATCTAGTGTGATGTTCGTCGGGATCCACTTCGCCTTCAAGTGGGAAGAGAAGAGAAAGGCGAGGAACGCTGTCAAGGATGTATCAACCGAGGAGCCGGATAACGCAGATGCGGGCGTCAAGTCGGCAGTGGAGGAGCCGGACATTACGTCGCTAGGGAAGTTCCAGGATAGGGCCCAGTAAAGAAGACCCTGGGCGAGATAAGCATTTGATACTGGTCGTGGTGGGATCACTCTTGGATGCTACAGGTGAGTATTAGGCGTGTGATTGGGCTGAGAAGCGAGTAGGGAGCACAGCTCCTAATATGCGTAGAATCACGAACGCAATTCGTTGATGTTGTTTGTTATTTCTGCTAGAAGAAGTTCCGTGCGGTCGCTGTTCCTTGAAGAAATATATCAACCTATGATATTCAGATCAACAGATACGTAACGAGATCATACGGAAGTCACATTGTTATTTTTGTTTGTCCAGTAGCAGGAAAAATCTCGGGGGGGGGGGTTGTAAAACTATTGACAGTTTGAGTCAACAACGTATATAGGCAATGGTACATGGGTGAGCTTGACGATCTTGTGTAGATCACAGGCTGTGTTACGGTCTTGATGAAAACATTCAGGTAAGATTCTGTATAAGACTGACCCCTCGTCACAGAAAAAGAATCTACCAGTTGCTTTGCTGCAACGACAACCCGTCCCATCAATCCCCCCCGCCCTCGCGCTGCGGATGGGAGGAGAAGTAGTCAATCTCACTCCCCGGAATCACCTCCACGATCCTTGTATGATCTCGACCCCGACCCTCGAAATACTCTCTGATGTCGTACTGCCTCGCGGGCCTACTCCGGAATTGCTCCCACCTGTTCCTGGAAGTCTGGTGCTGAGGCCGGGGGCGGTGCTGTTGCTTTCCCACGGTGGCGGCGTCGCTCCTCGGACGGCCGTGCTGGCTCTCGCTGGGACTGCCGTCCCTCCGTCTGGGCAGGTCCATGGCCCTGCGGCTCTTCCGGTTGTCGGTGTCGCTGCTCTCGCTGGAAGACGAGCCCTCCTCTGCGTGCCTTGCGCACCAATCGCAATGTGGACTTTGCGCGGGGGCGGGGCTTTTCCTCACAGAAACCGGACTCCTCACCGGGGCAGGGCTCCTTCGGACAGGCCCCTGGGCCCAGCTCGTCCGTCTCCGGGCCGCCCCGCCTCCACCGCCGCCTCCCGGAGGACGCCGCGGATGGACGTCGATAATCTGGGGAGGCCCGTCACTCTGGAATATTTGCTTGACCATAATCCGGATATATGTGACCTCCCGCTCCGTCCGCCGCGCCATGATCCGCCCGACCTCATCCGACAACCTCCTCACGTCGTCCTTGACCTGCCACCAAATGAACCGGTGCGCAAAGTCGCACTTGTACAGCGCACTCCAGTCCGCAAAGCTGACCGCCTCGCCGTGTCTCTCAAAGTCAGTGCGGACCTTTTCGTCGAGGTCGCCCTCAACCCAGGCCGCGCCGTTGTGGATGGCTTCCGCGCGGTGCCCGCTGGCGACGAGGAACGGCCGCTCAATGTCCTTGAAGGTGCGCCAGAGGTCGCGCAGAGTGATGTAGTGAAGAGGAAGTGTCTGCTCGGCGTAGGAAAGCGCTCTGCGGGCCTCGCGGTTGGCGAGCTTCCCGCCGACGTTTACGATGCGGTGGCGGAGTTTGCCCTGGGCGCGGATCTCCTTCGTCTGGTGGCGCAGGGCCTCGCGCTCTTCACATAGCTGCTGTCGGAGGTTTCCCAGTGAGTCTCGGATGTCGGTGGGAGCGGAGCGGATGGTGGTGACAAAGTTGGCATATAGGGCGATCAAGTTGAGGACTGTCAGACCGAAGGAGAGGATCCCCGTGATGAAGGAGACCCAGTTCAGCGAGTTCGGAACTTCGGCGGTCATTGGGAACGACAAAGACCATCAACGGCGCCTTTGCAACTTGTAAACCGTCGTTTAAAAGTCTCTGAGGGGTTCTCTTTCAGTATTAAGCTTCCATGAAGAGGACAAGCCTGTGGTTTCGTGTAAGTCCTCACGTGGTAGATAGCGTCTCCCATCAGCGCTACCCTCGTTAGCCTGGAGGAGCTTAGATGCTGGTATAGCGCTGCCAGTTGTCAAGGATCGCGGACCATGGGACAACTAGCGCTATACAGCGTGGATTTGGTATCAATTTAGGTTCGTCCTGTGAGCTTTAGTTCGTAAAATATGCAAGAATTCTCCAAGGCCGGTAGGCGATATCCGACCGCCGCAGCACGACCTGTTCGTCACAGCGAGGCGGCCGAAGTAGTTTGAAGCATTGGGCATGTGTATGCTTGTAGTAGACAAGCAAATCAGACGTTTCAACTGACGTAGATAAACCCAGCCATTGTGATTTCCTCCGTAGTCACTTGAGAATGAGGGGGGTCGGCGAGCAGCATGCTACACGCGAGGCGTATCAATCTGACAATCCCTCGGACAGTGCCATGAGACCTTGGATGATGTGTTACTCAGTCCACGTCAAACTCGAAACATTGATTACCAAGCGAATGAAGATTCGGCCGATCCAAAGGCAATGAAATGCTGTTGCAGCGCCCTAAACGACAATACCAATACGAAGGAGACGGGAGTTGAGAGGAAGGCTTAGAGAAGCTCGCCTGTAACCAGATCTGTTCTACCGCATTCCATGACACAAATTCAAAAGGGCTGATTAGTAATATACACACCCATGGAAAGATCCAATAGACAAATTTTGGCCAAGGACACTGATGTGTTCGTCTCGTGAAGTTGAGGGGGTTGGAGGGTCGGGATAATGAGGTTGGAAGCTCGAAAGAAGCTCGTCCCCCACCAACCAGCCACTCGACCGGGATTGCTAGCTCTATCATCCTTATCGATAAGCCCGACCGATCTTTCCCGCCGTGGGGTAAAGCTCGACTCACCGAGCGCATCCAAAAATTTAACGATACATCCAAAGTCACGGTCCAACCCTCGAGGACTAACGATATCCCACCACGCACGTCCAGTCTCCTACGCACTCACACGAACGTAATGTCCGCCCCGATGGCAACAATGGACCCCGACGAGTCCTTCGACCCGGACCCCGTCATCGCCTCCTACGACGTCTTCTTCAACCCGTCTCTCCCGCAGGGCCGCAAGCTCTGGGTCCTCCAGCAGCCCAACCGCGCCGACCCGCGCCAGCCCACCCCGACCGAGATGCGCCTCAAGGCCCGCTCCGGCATGGTCGAGGTCGACGTGCCTCTCGACTACACCCAGTCCTATGACCGCGAGAAGGGCATGAAATGGGGCCGCCAGCTCAAGGCCAGCCTCGAGTCCAAGAACGGCGGCACACACGGCCTGTCCGGCGGTTTCGGCGTCGGCGCGCCCCCGCCCCGGCCCAAGAGGCGCGGCGACCCCTACCTCGACGACGAGCTGTACCTCGAGTGGCCCGAGGCCGTGCGCCAGGACAAGGTCTTGAGGACCCAGACCCTCGGCGGCCAGTGTCCTGACCATAAGGAGGTTCAGTACATGATTGGCGTCTTCCAAGGCAGTATGTCTTACCCTCACCTCCTGTCACCACTCCCACCACCCCCGGCCTGCTAACAGTAGCCTTTCTTTCTGCCAGAGGACCTCCACCTCACACCCGTCTCGAACCTCGTCCACCTCCGCCCCCAGCTCCATCACGTCGACGCCGTGGCCCAGCAAGAACGCAACGCCTCCGCCGCCGCGGCCAAGGAATCCGCCGCGGCAGCAGGCGCCGGCCCCGGAGGCGCGGCCGGTGGCGCGGCGCAGGGCTCCTCGGCGGCCGCGCGCGCCATCCATATGACCATCAAGACGACGCCCGACGGCGCAGCCGCCAAGAGCGAGACCATGGCCGACCGCCTACGTGCCGTGCAGATGGAGAACTGGCGCAGGCTCAAGTACACGGACGAGAACGACGAAGCCGCCTGGGACATCTACCAGGAGAGCCTCATCATGCGCGGCCCCGGCGACGTCGCCAGGCCGCAGCCGCAGCAGTTCGACGACAACGACGACGAGGAAAAGAAGAAGGCCGCGCTCGAAGGCGCCGAGGCGCTCGAGTCAAAGCCTGTGATGGACTTGGCAGACCAGGTTGCGAGGTTGGAGACCAAATGGGGCGACGACGAGCTGCTGGAGGCCGTCAGTGGCATCAAGAAGCCTAAGCCCATGTCCAAGGCAGAGTTGGAAGCCGAGGCCGCCGCCGCCGCCGCCGCCGAAGAGGAGGCGCGGAAGATGAAGCCCAAGGCGCGGGGCGCGGTGGCTGCACGACGTGGAGGCAAGGCCAAAGCGGCGCCTGCGCAAGCTGCTTCCAGCATGGACCTGACATGATGATTCGTCTCCCTAAAACATCAGTATTTGATTTGCATAGCTTAGGCGTTTGCGGCGGCATGATAGACAAACCGGATTCTTTCAAGTAAGAATGGAACGACTCAAGTTTCCTTTCGACTTTGAACCTCAAATGCAGATTGTCCTTTTTTTTTGGGTTGCTCTAACTAGCAAGACTGGTCGCAACGCACCGCCGATACTGACATGGCGGCGCCATCTCAAAAAGAGGCGTGTCTTCAATGTACACGAGATATCGTTTTGCGCATATCACCCTGGGACAAGCTACCCCCTTCCGCAGTTGGAAAACCTCTATAGAAGCTGCAGCCCCAGTACTACAGCTTATGCAGCGGCTCCTGTGCCCTCAAAAAATCACGGGCCATGCGAAACCATCAAGTTCGTCGTATCCCAAGCGTCCAACGCATACTATAAATCAATTCTGGTGCGGCCTGCATCACGTTTGGCGCAACGAACGCCCTCATCGCAAACTTCAAATCCCTTACTGAAGCAAATCAACATCCAGGCCAATCGAGTGCATGAAAAGGTTGACAGTGGCCAACCGCGTCGTGGCCATGGCGCCCGGAAGCGTCTTTGCGTGAGCGACGGTATCAAGCACGCGGTCCTTGACAGCAAGAACCAGGCGTTGCTGTTGTTCGGGGTTGGCACTGACACCAACGGCCGCGAGAAGCTGCCAAACGACAACGTCTTCTCCCGTGTTGACGCTGCCGGGGAAGATGTGGTGAAGAGTGGGCTCAAGCTTGTTGAAGAACAGGTCGAAGGTTTGTTCCCTATAGAAAAATATTAGTATAGGCCAGTGCCCAAAAGAACTTGTTTGCACCATGCTTACCATTCGGCCCACAACTGAGGAGAGCCTCCACCACCTTGCTTCAGGAGCTCGGCTCGGCTCAGAATCAGAGTCAACATCGAGCAGCCCACGCGAGTCTTGGCGATGAGGTCAATGTTCAACTTGGTGCTGATAAGACCAAGGACACCCGTCACAATATCAAGCTCCGTCTCGTTGAAGTAGGCAAACAGGCTCGGCATGACAGCGGCAGAGAAGAGTTCAATGCTCTCGCGCATAGCAGCGTTAAGACTGACCTCGCCGTCAGTAGCCTGAGCGCCGTAGACAACATCCAGCTGGTCAAGGTGAATAATGATCATGGTCAGGATCGTGGTGCGCTGCTCGAAGCTGATGTGTCGGAAGACGCGAGGGATGGCCTTCTTGCCCTTGGGGAACGACAGGAACGCGATAAAAGGGTGAATGGTGGTGGCACCAATGGGCTCGTGAACCTTTAGGTCGTTCCAGAGCTGGGCATTGAGCCCCTGGGCCGTCTCCAACCATGCCTGGTGCTTCACATGGAACTCCTCGTCGTTGCCATTGGCGGGCGGGGGGGGAAGGAAGCGGGCGTGGTCTTCCATCTTCATGATGGTGTTATAGACCTTCTCAATGTTTCGCAGGATGGCCTTACGGTCCAGCCCGTTCGAACCGCCTTGCCGCTTGCCATTACCAGGCCGGTTAGCATCTCCGCTGCTTTCGGTTCGCTTGATATTAAGAAGAGGCTTTGGCGTCTTGGCGTTGCTGAAGGAGATCTTCCCAAGACTGCCAGCGATGACCAACTGAGGGTTCTTGGGCTTGTTTTTGGCAGCCTCGACGGCACGCTGAACCTGCTGCTCCATTCGCTGGACATGGTTCTCGGCAGCCCGGCCCTGTCTCCTCATGTTACCCTGACGGCTTCCGGTTTGGAAGAGGTAGGTCTGAGCGAAATTGTTCAGGGGCTGATTGGGGTTCTGGCGCTGACCACCGCGAATCTGGCTTAGCACCTGGTAATAGAAATCCTCGGTCAGAGAGTCGTCATTGGTCTGATCGATCGGGTTACCAGTGGCCGAAACCAGTTGCTGCAACTGGATGCGAGTCACAAAGTTCTTGTCCTGAGGCGTCATGAGGCCATTGTCCTTGGACAAGAGCCAAATCTTGTGGTTGCGCTTGGCACGCTTGGTTTCTTGGTCAAGGTAGGCGGCCTTCTCATCCTCGGAAAGGTGAGCGAGGTGTGGCGGAGGCTGCTGCGGCTGCTGCTGCTGCTGCTGCTGAGCGACCTGAGGAACACGGCCCATGGAGCCTTGTGATCGATGTGCTTGATGACCATGAGTCTGGTTATGGCCGTGAGGCGGCTGGCTATGAGCACCGATCCGAGCGGCATCGCCCGAAAGCCTGTTGGGATTCTGCAAGATTTGGGTCGGCTGCGGAGGCGGGGCGTGAGGGTGGGGAGGTTGAGCAAGCGGGCTGGGGTTGTTTTGAATGGGCGGCGCGGGTTTGGAGGAGATGGATTGGGGTCGTTGAAGAATGGTGACAGGGTGCGCATGGCCGTGGTGCTGAGGAGCCTGACCCGCGAGCTGCTGCTGATGCTCGGAACCCTGGAAGGATTGCTGCTGCACAGCCTCCGGTCGACCATAGCCGTAGTCAGGCCGCTCGGCCGGGTAGCCTTGAACGCCAGGCACAGACTCGGAAAGAGCAGGCTGGGCAGTTCGTTGAGTAGCCTGCTCTCGCATTGCCTTTTCCACCTCCTCCAGACTCATCACCTTGCGACTAGCAGAGGCGGCTTGCGGCTGCGGGGAAGGCTCAGGGAAGGCGGGCTTCTTGGAAGGCATGCCCCAAAGCGATGCGTCGACGTGGAGATCGGGAATAGGCTCTGCCTCTTGGTACTTCTCATAGCCGGTGCGGATAGGCCTGGGAGCCTGCTGGCTTTGATAGTAGTAGTTCGGGGGAGGCTGGTGTTGCGGCTGAGGCTGCTGAGGCTGCTGTTGGTAATGCTGTTGCGACTGGACCGGCGCAGGTGCGGGAACAGACTTCGCCGACGGGACCTGGCGACTGTAGCGGACTTGTTCCTCTTCGATGGCATCCGACACCTTGGCTGTTTGGCCGAAGAAGTCGAAGTCCTTGCCGACGGGGGCGGACGAGATAGTTTCGTTACCACCACCTCCAAAAGTGTCGTCGTTGAAGGCATCGCCGCTTTCCTCGAGCTGATCACCTAGACCATCGTACGTGTCGTCGAACTCGACGGCATCGTCGTCTTCAATATTGCCGCGAGAAAGCCCGGCGAACGGGTCATGGGCCTGGGAGAAGCCCGGCGCCGCCGTGTTGTGGCTCGGGCGCGTGGGGTCGAAACCGAAGAAGGACATGGTGTTGGTAAGTTGGTCCGTCTTATAGTTTGACGAGGGAGGAGATAGCTGTATACTAGGTTGTGGTCAGCATTTGATGTCGAAAATCGGACAGAAAATGAGGCAAATAGATGCTGAGGAAGAGATCTAGGCCAGAGGAGGCAGGACAGGCCAGGTGAGGGAGAGAAAGACCAAAGACCAAAGCCCAAGATGGCGAGAGCAGCCTGGTTAGGTAGGAAAAGGGCAAGAGACCCTATTCCCTGGTGCTCGCCTAGTGCAAATGACTGTGGCGAGGAAACAGCCCACCCGCCGGCTCCCGCTTTTGAATGTTGGGTGCAGATGGGAAACTGTCGTGGAGTGCAGGGCACGACAGGCTACTCTCCAAGGCCCCTCTAAGAACTGATGGGATTGTGAGGGTGATGCGACTTACCACTAAGAGAATGAGAGATCGGTGGCCTTAAGTAGAGCAGCTCCCAAAACTATCATGATGTCGTCAAAGACAATTTCCAAAGGGTGGGAGTAAAGCAACAAGGCATAAACAGGAGATTATAGCCAGTCTGCTTAGTATATCAACATCCAGGGGAAACAATTCCACCAAAGCACAAGGTTGAACACAATGCGCCAGGTGCGGTATGGTGCAGCGAAAAGAAACAAAAGAGTCGCGTCGCTTGGGGTTGGGATGCAATGGCCAAAGTGGTGATGCACTATTCGCATCCTTGGGCTTGGGGAAGGGACTGAGGCTTGAGAGCCTTGGGGACCCCACTTCCAGGTGATATCCGGACCAATAGGCGAGCTGAGATGGCCGAGCTACCAGGACCTGAGTCACGTGATGCGGTTAGTCACACCGGCTCCCTTGGACAGCCCCTCTCATCATCGTGGCCTGAATTTGGTCCGCCGAATGTGGATAGAGGGGTTTTGCAGGATTTCCATTTCCGCTGCGTCGCAAGCAACGCATCTCTGGTGATGTAATTGAAGCTTTTCAAACATTCTGCCAGCTGTGCAGCTTTTTGTTTTGTTCAGTTTGGTTACACGCTAACTCCCAGAGCCATGATCACTTGAAAAAGGAGTTTTGCTGATTATTTTCTCATTTTCGATTGTCCCCAAGACGAGTTCTCTATGCATACCTTCCTACCTTGTAAATAGAATCATAGTTTATAGAGGTTACTTACTTCCAGAGAGCCCTACGGCATCAGTTCCGTGCAAGCCTCTTTGCATTGTATCGTCAGAATTTCAGTTGCACCTTCTCAACCGATACTTCGGATGACAGCTGCATGGCACGCGAAGTCGATGGAAGACTGCTTGCGCACAGCATCTCACGATGACTCCGTGGCCTCGCACCGACTAAAGCAAGTTCAAGTGAAAAAAAAAAAAAAAAGCACGCGACTGTGGACATGAGCCTTCAGAACCGTCCATCGAAATGGGTTCACCTCAAACCCAGTCCGAATAAGTTGGCCAAGATCTACTGTATCGCCTGCAGTCAGACAGGTTCATCTGGCTACTTTGGAATGCTCGATGTACACTGCGTTGCGTTAGGAGCGTTCGAAATTAAATAACGCATCCGTGCGTAAATGGGAAATCGACAGATGTCACGTACTACCCCCCTGGCAGGGGCTAGCCAAGGGGCAACCTCGCAAAAAGGCCACATCTGCGTATATTTAAGTATCTAAATAGCTTCAATTAAACTATAACAACAACAGGATGCCGCCAAAACAACAGCCTAATACCTCCGCGGCAGCAGCTAGCAACGCAGAGGGTCTATCTCCAGCGCCGCCAGCTAACAGTACCTAGGCTCGCAAGGCTACACATACTATAGTTATTATAATACTATTACAAAATTAACCTACTAGTAAGATACTAAGTAGTTAGTTAAAGATTATTATAAAGTAGCTATTACTATAAATAAAGCCTAAGTTAATTATCTTAAAGATATAAATAAAAGGCCTAATTATAGTAAAGAAGGTAGTAAAGAAGGTAGTAAAGAAGGTAGTAGTAAAGTAGTAAAAAAAACATCCTATTAAAAATAATAAGATTAGTAAAGTTAACAAAGGCTATAAAGTTAATAATTTTAATAAAAGCTATAAAGTAAATAAAGCTAATAAAGGCTGCAAAATTAATAAAGTTAATAAAGGCTGCAAAGGCTGTAAAAATGCTGTAAAGTTAATAAAGGCTATAAAGGCTGTAAAGGCTACAAAGGCTATAAAGGCGTAGAGATCTTAAGGCTGTAAAAAGGGCGCTATTAACAGCAGCTGCGAAAAAGGTATAATTATTAAAAGCTGCAAAAACAACGCCTTTAACAACGTAATTAATAAAGCCTGTGAAAATAACGCCTTTAACGACGTAATCAACGAAGCCTGTAAAAACAACGCCTTTAACAACGTAATTAACAAAGCCTACAAAAGCCGCACCTACTAACTGCGATTTAAGCCTGTTAAAGATACCTCTAATTGCGAAATAATAGTATAATTTAATAACTGTAATAACCTATTTAAAACTCCCTTTAAGACGCTGTTATAGGCTTTGCGTACTTTGTTGCCTTTGTAGTAGTAACAAAGTATACCTACACCCTTTTCTATTAATTATAAGTAAAATATTTACTTCTTAATTAAGCTCTAATTTCTTAGCGTAGCGTTAGTACTAATTATCTACCCTTTTTAGACTATATAGTAGATAAAGGCGTTATTAGCTAGTAATATTATATAGATAAGATAG
>PUHP01000580.1:0-14673 GCA_006783085.1 Colletotrichum shisoi
AGCAAAAATAACTGTAAATAGAAGTACCATACATCTAAAGCGTCATTTTAGGCCCTCATTGGTTATTTCCCCGCATATCTGGTGGGGTATGTAGCCTTGCCGCGTTTGATGGGATATTGGCTTGACGTAGAGATGGGCAGGCTAACACTGCAATGCTCTGATTAGATTGAAGTCCTAGACGCCTTGAGATGAACGGACGAAGAGTTCGAAGACACCAGAGAGCATAGCCGGGTCACCCCTCTCTCTCTCACACACTTCACGCTCATATCCGTGGCATCCGAGTAGAGGTGTGCACGGGGCACCGTCAGCGAACACATCCACCAGCAATCAAAGGGGGGGGGGTATATGAGAGCATTGGCGTTGCTTTTTCCTCAACATAAAAGGACATCCTGAAGCCCTTGCTTGACAGGATCGGTTCAGCCCAATATCCCTGCGCCACCCAGCCTAATTGTGCGACATTGTCGTGCAGGCATGGCTTTACTTGAGCAAACGCCACTTTTGTGTCCCCTTTCCCTGCAAGAAACTCGGGGTTACCCTGGTGGATGCTATTGGTGATGAAGTCTAAACCCCCTCCCCCCATCGGGGACCAGACTCCCAAATCCCCATCAAATCGCTCTCGACCTCTCAGGACCAGTTCGCCGTTGGATCACTTCCCGCTTGACCTTGGCCGAAGCCGAAGCCGTACGTCTCCGGCTGCAACGGTTGCGGCCCAAGAGGACTTCCAGGTTTGCCACTCTCCAAGGGAGTGCCGAGAAGGTGGGCAAGTCTCGTTATGAGACGTTGATCTCGGTTGGGCAAGGTCCCCATCAGTCCCTGGACGAGATACATGGGATGGGTTGCGGCTCCAAGCAGCGCCTGTAAGACCTAGGTGTCAAAAACAAACAAAAACAAAAACCTGTCAGCCGTGGCCGCGGAAACTAAGACTACTGCATCACGGCTGAGATGTCTCACCTGCGCGTCCTCGCTGAGATTGAAACCCGGTATCAGTGGCACACCGGGGCCGTCGTTCACCACGAGGTTCTGGGCGTGCATCATGTTCTGCGCATCGTCGACGGCACGTTGCGCGGTCCTCTGCAAGAAGGCGCACGCCGTCAAGACGCGCTTCAGGTCGCAGCCTTCCGACTTTTCGAACTTCTGGAGGAAATGGGCAAAGCTTCTCGTCGCCGCCAGGTCGCCGCGAGCACGGGAGCAGCCCGGGTTCTCGAGCACATCCGTCAAGAGGGTCAGACTGGCGCACAGAGGATAGCAGAGTATTCGCCTGTCGACGTCAGTCAAGTGTCTCCAGAGGAAGAAGGCAAGGTTTCACGCGCGCAAGACTTACCACAAGTCGGCATATTGTGGCGTGGAGATGGCTCGGAACAGCCCGATGGTCGCGTGCGCCGCCATCCGACATCGCTTCTGCGAAAAAGAAAGCTGGAGGTAGGGCATCTCGAACCCGCCGGACGTCCCCACGAGTACGGCCACTGTCGGGTATTGGTTGTGTCGTCTCGCAGCCCAGTGCACCATCATCGTGCACCTGAAGAATGCCAAGTGCAGATTCAAGATGTCGGGAGCCATGTCCGGGCTCGCTGTCCGGGACTCATACGATGGTTGGAGCTCGGCAGGCAGACTTGACCTCCATTCTTCAAGGAGAGCATCAAGGTCGATGATGGCCTTGACTAGATCGTCATCTGTGAGTCGAAGACCTTTCGCTGTGTACAGTCGTCGCCGGATGGAGGATTCCACCATGGCAAGCTTCGCTCTCAGGCTCAACACATCGACACGGTCTCCGCGGCCGCTCGGTAGCTCTGTCTCGATATCGTCGTCGTCTTGTATCGAGTCAAGCCCGTGGTTCAGAACCATCTCTTTTTCAAGGATGTACGCCGCCCAGAATACCCGACTTCGCGCCTCCACATCCTGTACGCACATCGACATCGTGACACAAGGCTGTCTATGCAGGCCGATGCTCTGCGATAGTCTCGCCGCGGCAGACGACAGCAGAGCCGCCGTCCGCATGCACGTGGTCCCCTGCATGAACACTGCCATGGCGACTATGGCCTGCACGGCCAACAGGTCGGTACCCTTGACCATCAACTCCGTCAGGACGGAGAAGGCGTTTTTGAAAAAGGGCCAAGCAAGTTGGCAGACATCCTGGAATGCGTTGTTGATGGACTTTCGCCGAGTCCCGACAGAGATCACGGCATTCATGTACGCCCAACCGGATGTGTTGTTGAAGGTGTTGTCGGCCTCTGGCAGCTTCTCGAAACGACGGACGAAATAGTGAAAGTTGAGAAGGGGGTAATTATCGATGACGTCGTCATACAGAGGCATCAACATCGTGATGGCCTCTTCTCTCTCGAGGCGAGGCGTAAAGACCTGTCTGTTGAATGTAGAGCAGTAAGATGCAGTATTGACCTCTCGCATTCGGCTTGCAATGACGGCAAACACGGGCATCTTGTTTGAGAGCTGCTTCGGCGGTTCTGGAATATCCCGAGGCGGGGGCGCAGGCGTCTGGCTGCCTCGTTGATCCGACTGTTCGCTAGAGTTTTGGGACATGCGAGGGATCGATGGCCCTGCTTCATCGACCATCGGATGGTCTGTTGATGCCTGGGCAAAACCCGCTTGCTGAGCGTCGGTTCTGGGGTTCGGTCCAGCAGTTGTGCCAGACGGCACGGGCGGACCGGCGAAGACAGACGCGGACGCGGCGTCGGTCTCCGAAGGGGACACCCTCGTTGGCGGCGCACCCGGCCTCGGAAGCCCAGCCTGGCTAAGAACAGCCTCCATTTTGGAAAGCCGCTCTTCAAGGGCTTGGATGTACATTTTACTCCAAGAAAGTTAGCCCAGGATCGTGATCAAATTGCATTGGCAGAGAAAAATGCACAATACCTCCGGCCTGGACCACGGCGCCTCTGCATCTGTTGATACACGCACTCGTTATTGCGGTTGACACAAGGAGTGCACGATGGCGTCATTCCATCACACTTGATCTTTTTAGACTGGCATCTTAGACAAGCCTATGTTGCATCTGTCAGCCCCTCACACGCCATACGTCCCGTAGGTTCATGATGGATCAAACTAGCCTTGGCAATGCGTGACGCTCTGTCCCGCGTCCGTCCGCTTTGAACAGACTCTGCATCCATGGTGTCCATGGTGTCCATGGTATCCATGATGATGCGTGAATATGTGTGGAGAGTCCCGAAAGACTCCTCCGGGCCGGTCACTTTGTCCTTCTCGGCCGTTTCGGAGATGTAAACCCGGAGATGAAGACCCACCCGAGGCCGGCGCAGCGGTGCGGCGTGGCGGCGTGGCTGGCAGGAATTCGGCCTCGAATTGCAACCCGAAAGTCCGCCTTCTAGAAATGTAAGCTCAACGTCGAACCAAAATCTCGGATTCAAATAAGGCCACCAGGAAAAGATCTTTTGGCATGGGAGAAATGAAAGCTGAAGAGGAAGAAGTTTCGTGATTGGCCGGGTCACGTAATGCCGGAAGTAATTTGCATCCGTGCTGATCATTAGGTAAGTCCGGTGGAAGTCCGCTGAGAATCTACGCCACGTGGAAAGGCGCTGTGGCGTTGTTCCGCTTATGGATCGTTGGCATGTTGGCGGATGTATCTTGTGGCGGCCGAAGAAGGCCTTGCTCATCTACCTAGTTACAGTTAATCACCCTTACTCGACATACAGCATACGTGAGACGGAAAGCAGAGAGAACGACCAACTCTTCTTCTTACCTGCTAGCGCTGGTAGTTCCTGTGCCAATGACTAACGTTATGGAGACTCAAAGGGGCTACATACTTTCCGAAGTGTGGGCCGAGGACGAGAAGGCAGAACGACATCTTCCCTTACCTATCTCGTTCTGTTGGTAGCACGGTTGTCAGCCAAGCCAATTGTATCCGCTATATGCGCGCCCCTAAGCTTTAACAACATCCACTTCCATATGGTTAGGTGGTGAGGATCACAAAGTCCGCTGCCAAAAGGTCCAAGTAACGGACTTTATACACCCGCCGGCGTTGTCAAAAGTGCACATATAAGAACCAGAGTCGTGGCTGCAAACCATCAACTCCTCTCTTGACTTCAGTTTACCCACCGTTTGAATCAAGAGCATTGTTCCCAACTTGCTAGCCATCGACCATTATTTTAACATTTTTTCCATAACACCGATTTAAGATGGTATTGGTCGTCGTTGCAGTTGCTGGAGGTACCGGAAACGTTGGGCGAACTTTGGTTGAGGCCATTGTGGCCGCTGGCAAACATGAGGTCAAGATTCTCGCTAGAAAGGTATTGGGCCATTGCTTTTGAGAGATCATCATAAACCATGGGGGAAAGGGTGGACTAACTCGACGCAAGGCAAACCCTGACCTAGAGAAGAAGCTTGGAGCTTCCATAATTGCTGTCGACTATGCCGACATTGAGGCCACAACCAAGGTCCTTGAAGACAACGACGTTCACACCGTCATCTCCGCCATTAACATGATGCCCCCGACAGGCGAAGCTCCCAAGGAGTTCGAACTGATCCGTGCCGCCGATGCATCAACGACAACTAAAAGATTCATCACGAGCGGCTGGGGCGTGCCCCATACTGAGAAGTGCGTCTCGAATGAACCTATCAGGACGTCAAACATACACTGACCTTCCCCTTAGACAAGGCAGTCAACTGCCCTCAATTCCCAACAAGCTCAAAGCTAGGGCTCTGCTGAGAGAGACCAAAGGCCTCGAGTACACAGTTATCCACAACGGATACTTCTTGGACTACTGGGCAACGCCTGCCATCCCGTCCAACATGACTCCTTTCACACTCGTCCTCGACATCCCAAACAACGTCGCGACCATCCCTGGGTCTGGCAACACTCCTGTTGCATTCACTCACACCGCAGACGTGAGCAAGTTTGTGGCCGCCGCTTTGGACCTTGAGAAGTGGGAGCCCGAGACTTTCATTGTTGGTGATAAGGTCACCTGGAGCGAGTTTCTTCAGCATGCGGAGGCTGCCAAGGGTATGTAAAAGCCGCCGGGTAACCCCAATTCAATGTGTTCGTTGCTAAGTGTGATCGACATCAGGCACGAAGTTCAAGGTCACCTACGACAGTGTCGACAAGTTGAAGACTGGACAGGTGACGGAGCTCCCTTCTCATGTTCCCGTGTATCCCTTCTTCCCCAAGGAGGCCTTGCAGGGCATGGCTTCCCTGTTCAGTCTGTGGTTCGAGGACGGAGTTTTCGACCTCCCCCCTGCTGGTACCAAGACCCTCAACGAGATTTCCCCCGAAATCAAGGCTTGGACTGTCAAGGACATCCTCAGCGCTGCTTGGAAGAAGGCCTAGTTGCACGCAGCCGAGATAAAATAGCTCAGAGCTTGAGTGAAATCGTTTTTGAATTTCTCGGCGTGTTTGCTTTGACGAAAGGCATAGTTTTGTTCCCTTCGATTAGGGTATGAGACAGTCTAAAAATCCCATGAGGCGGTACGGAACTAGTACTAACCCGGGGTGCACTTCCACCCGAGGATGTTTGGAATGAGACCATAGTCTGACACAGGATGCGCTGGGATGCCGAGGGATTTAGAATAGCGCAAGAACACAGAAAGCAACGCGACTTGTATAAAAGCCGTATACCGTTCGCTGAACCTCTACGAGACTCCACATTCATAGGAAACCCTTTCCCCTTGTGCTCCCTGACAGCTCTCCCCAGTTTCCATGGATAATCCAACAACGTGCTTCACATCTTTACCCTCGGGATCCCAATCCATACCGAGTCGCAAGTAGCCAAGTCCACCCCATTTGCGTCCTTCAACACCGCCCGGAGAAGCAGCTTCTTGCCGCGAATTTCCTTGATCTGCCCGACCCCGAGAACAACCCCTGGCGTGACGATCGGCTTGAGGTATTTGATGTCCATCGACGAGGTCACGGTGTTCATCTTGAACACCGGGTGGTCTCTGTCAGTATCCATGTTCCTCTGGATCAGGACGCCGAGCACCTCGTCGATGAGCACTGCGGTCATGCCGCCGTGGGCGATCCCCGGATAACCGTCGATGCCTTGCGAGAGCGCGAAGAGCGTCGATAATCCGGCGATGACGGACCGTCCTGGGCTCTCGGGGTGGAAGCTGATGCACGCCGGTATGCCCTCCGAGTGGTTGAGTGTCTTGCCGAAGAGCCTGTCGTGCGGGTTCAAGTTGTTTGGGTCGCGGGATTGCGGGGTGAAGGTTGTGATCCCGGGGCTCTTCAGGAGCGCGCGGCACCATGGAAGCGCCTCGAGTTCGCTCAGCGTCTGTGGCAGTTGGCTCGCGCTTGCTGAGGCGCCTGGGTTGCGATCCATTGTGATGCGCTAGTTTCGCGCGCAGTCAATGTAGCGGTTGTTGAGTGTTGTTGGCGGTGAGTTGTTGATCTGATCGCAAGCGCGAAATGCGACGTCGTGCAAGCGAGTCGAACCTCGGCACAAAATCTCATCGCTCCGCTTCGTTGGATGTTTCACGTGAGAGTGAGAGCCCAACAAGCCCCCAAGCCATCTGTGTGCATTCCCGTTCATGTCCATTTCCAGCAATATCATGGTAATGATTAGATGCATACAGTGGCATATTCTTAAGTTGCAAGGCAATCTGCGATGGTTGGGTGAAAGGGGTTCATCGGCTAACAAGGCTCAGCGGCTAGGCGCCGGCTGCCAATAGGAATAGGTACCTTGTGTACAATAACTTAATTACAGAGGGCAGAGGGGTATAAGGCTGCAAGCTTTACCGAAGCTACAGTAACCCCCACTTTGGTGAATCTACTGAGACTAACCTATATATCATTATTGGCAACTGTGAGGCACGGGTTGTACAATTATAAAATGACCCTATTGAAGATTTTAGAAGCCTATGTATATCTACACCTGCAAGCCAGAATTAAGGTCTCGTACCCTCGGGCAACTGAATTGATTTCAGGCCGTGGGAACGGGAACAACAACCAACGTGACCTCAAAACAAGGGCGGTCCGCCCGGAAGACTAGAGCCCAATGTCAGTTCTGAAGAACCACTGTGTGATATTTCGAGATGTCGCACAAAAACGACGCCGTTAATTGCGGGCAGCAATTAACGCCTTATTACACCTCGTGACACGAGAAGGGGAAAACGAGAAGAAGGGGCGAAGAAAAAAAAAAAGAGACCGAGTGGTCACCAAACCACAACACAAGACCAGACACAGAGAGGCAAGAAAACCTACCAGTGTTTCCAGGAGGAGAATACCTGGCCTCGTGTCTCTCTCCCGATGCGCTTCGGAAGCAAATGAAACCGCCAGGCAAGGAGGCCCTGGATACAAAGTCCAGTTCGATCTGAACGGCATCCGTGTCCGGATTGCATCCGTAGACTGGTTGAAAGAAGGCTTTGGGGTCTCCACGCTGCGTCATGAACATCTTGGTAGTGTTGTCATCTGCGGTATACTGTAACAGTACGTTAGATCTTGAAAGCAATTTCAATGAACATCTTTTTTACCTCTCCATTGATGACGGCGTGGATGATACCCCGGGAGATGACGCCGTTCACGAGAGTCAAGTTGAATGTGGAATCACCAGCTGGGCTGAGATAGAGGTGCTGATCGCCACCGCCCGCCGACCAAAGGTTGATGTATCGGTTGTGAATAACGGGAATCGAGACATTCTGAATCTGGATACCGAATCCCTCGGGGATATTGCTGGAGAGGGGTTCGGTCGGTGGAACGCACGCCGACGCAGTGGCCGCCGCCGACAATACAGCTGCAACAACCGAACTAAGCATTGTGACTCTGTGAGGTGATGATAGGGGCCTGATTCCACAACTCAAGAAAACTTATGGATTAGCAGATCAAGACCCTTCACATAAACTACTCGCAACGAGGAAACAACCCCATGATATACAACATGCGCAACTCGTCACGCCGCAAAAGTGCAGTGACCGCCAAGACATAGACGAATACGAGATGCTGCAATATTTGCTGCATCACGCCGCTGACAGGTTGCCCGTTGCAAGCGTATTCGGTCTTCATGGCCATCAGGATTCCTGCAACCGACAGACAAACGAGATGTCAGAATGGCCCCATTGCTGACAGTACAAGGCGTTACAGCCTGCACCGACAGTTCTGCTCATGGGGAAATAGCCCTGTCGATGTCACGTCCAAGGCTCGAGGGCCTCTTCATCCTGCCATATTGGGCATTAGTTCCCTGCGAGTAAGACCGGACCAGGCACGTCGTTGCAGGCCCTGGATGCGGCGCAGACACTCAGGCCCGGCTCTGGCCAGATAAATTCCTCCGAGACCCAGGGCTATAGTGCATCCGATAAGCGCTAACGGAGGTATTGAAGTAGGTAGCTGAAGCTCAATGTGCTGGTCAAGATGCAGATTGAAGCAAGGAGCCACGCGAAGGAGCTGTGGTTTATTTCACAAGTAGACCTCCTCCTCAGCGACTCTTGTTATTGGACATCATATCATCTGCGCATTACAGGGTTCTTTTTGTGCAAAATTAAATGGAATCATGGGATTGTAGTCTTGGAGAAACACCAATCAATTGAATTTAGACCAGATATAGATGTTTGGAGTTCCTGTCTGCATGTTGAGTTGAAGCACTCTGGCATACAAAAGACACCAAATGTCGATGGTATGAAACAACAAAGAGCGCTTTATCGTGTTAGAGAGACGGCTTCGCGAATAGAAACGGCCAATATTCCGCCGCTGAAACGTCCGCCATTCAACCAAGATATGCGAACCGCGTTGCGTCCGGGAATGCGAAGAATGAGCGCCGGGAGTGGCCCGGGAACCTTCGTTGGACCCCAATCAATCAAAGGCAATACGACGTAAAAAGTATCGCTGTATTGTCGTGGAGGCTTGTATGCCCCGTATATGTTGGACAAACTCTTCCCCAACGGGCGCAGGCAATACGGAGCTCGCCGTTACGGCATTTAGATTTTGGTTCTCTTGCAGATCACTTGGCAAGGTTGGAGACGTTAAAAAAGGAGAAGACGAAATTTGTATGCGCTGATATACCGGATTCGGCATTTTGTATTATTTCAGTCGCTGAATATGTCGCTGAAATCATTTCCGCTTGCTAGTTCTAGACACGTCCCGGGGGTTGGCTTGCAAAGCTCCTAACCCCCCCCCCCTTCCACACTCATTAATTCGTAGTACACACTCAGGCAGAGTCCTCAGTGGTCTTTTCCACGTAGTCGGCCTTCTGGTTCGGCTTGTCGGTCTCAAACTCCTGGGGCATGGCAATTGGCCGGTTCTTGGCGAACTTGACCGTGGCGAACACCGAAGGAGACTCTTTGAAGAGCATCTCAATCTCCTCCAGGTTGCGACCCATGGTCTCGGGGAAGAGGAAGTAGACGCTGACGGGGATGCAGGCCGAGATGACGGCGTACACGATGTAGTATTGCCAGCCGATGGTGTTGAGGGCAACAGGGGTAACCATGACGACGATGAAGTTCCTAAAAGGACAAGGGTGTTAGTTTGGTGTTCATTTGGAGATAGTTGTATGTAGGATCGATGCGACTTACCAGAGCCAGTGGTTGGCGGTGGAGATGGAAGACATGGCCATGCGGAGACGGATGGGGGCGATCTCGGTGCAGTAGAGGAAGTTGGCGCCCAAGAAGCCGATGGGGACGAAGGTGTTGAAAAGGTAGATGAAGCAGCCGGCGGCGATCTGGGCAGCCTGGTTGTCCTTGGGGAACGAGGTCGTGATGGCCAGGCAGGTCATGCAGGCGCACATGCCGAAGCCGCTGAAGATGAAGACGGCGCGGCGACCGAAGCGATCGATGGCGAAGAAGGCCAGGAAGGACGAGAGGAACTTCCAGGTGAGGGCGCCACCAGCCAGGGCCTTGGACGCCTCGGGCTCCATGCCAAGGTTCTGCTGGAACAGGATGGGGGCGTAGACGGAGACGAGGTTGCTTCCGGACATCTGCTGGTAGAACTGGAGCATGATGCAGAGGCCGAAGCGGTAGGCGAGCTTGTCGTCGCCCATCTTGAGCATGTCACTGAGCTTGGCAGCGTTCTGAGTGGTCTCCTCGAGCGAGTGCTCGATGCCGGCGACCTCGGCCATGACCTCCATGGAATCCTCGGGCAGCCCCCTGAAGGCGGCAATGATGCTGCGGGCCTGCTCCGAACGACCCTTCATGACGAGCCAGCGGGGCGACTCGGGAAGGAGGTAGATGCTGCCCATCATGACGAGGGAGAAGAGGATGGCGATGGCGATGGGAGGGCGCCACGTGACGGGGCCGGTCTTGAGCTCCCAGAAGCCCAGGTTGATCCAGCTCTCCAAGACGTAACCGACACAGGTAAAGAGGCCAGTGAGGACGACCTGGCGACCGCGGTTCTTGGCACCCGACGTCTCACTCTGCCAGACGGGCACGATGGAGCTGAGCTGGCCAATGCCGAGGCCGACGATGAGACGGCCAACGATGAGCTGTGCCAGGTGGAACGAGGCACACTCGAGGATCTCGCCGACGAGGGTGCAGACACCGGCAAAGAAGATGACGTTGCGGCGGCCAAAGGCGTTGCCGGACCAGGAGCAGGAGAGCGAGCCGAAGAGGGCACCGATGGTGAACGTGGCGACGACGAAGCCCTGCAGCGTCGACTTGGCGTTCTTGGTGGCGCCGGTGGTGTGGACGGTGTCGATCTCCGGGAAGGTCTTGACCCAGTCCTCGGTGGTGAGAAGGCCGCCGAGGCCGGCCTGGTTGTATCCGAAGAGGATGAAGGCCGGGCAGACGACGAGGGCGATCTGAAGAACGCTCAAGGCGTTGCCCGTGAGGCCGAAGTAGAGCTTCGAACCCATGGTCCTTTTTTTTTGTTGTCTTTCAACTGTACTGGCGTGTCGTTTGTTTTTTAACACACAAAGATTGCCCAAAGGTCTTCGAATGGGAGGGGAGAAAGTTCAGTCTAACTGTCCAAGAGGATGGAAAGAACCGACAGACAGACAGACAGACAGATAGATAGTCGACTGGGAAGGGATACAGGAAGAGAGAGAGAGAGAGAGAGAGAGAGACAGAGAGCTATGAAAAAAAAAAAACAGCTGCTCAGGAAAGCGAGCGAGACGACCTCGCTCTTAAGGGGAACCCCGCGGGATTTTGACCGCAAAAGCCAGATTCATAATCCAGAGCTCCTTACTGCCCCGTTCCCGTGAGAGTTGCCCGCGCGTGGTGTGGAGGGAGGAGCAAAAGATGGAGAAACAAGTACAGCATGGGCCATGGTCCACGGTCCATGGTCCATGGGAAATCTTGGGAGAACGAAGGTCCTGGAAAGACAGGACGGCGGAGCTCATGCGTGTCGTCAACGCCGAACGCGCACCGATGGGCGTGTGTGTGTGTGTGTGTATGTGTGTGTGTGTGTGTAGGTGTGTAGGTGTGTAGGCGTGTGACCGGGAGAGTCGGCCAGGGCTCACGTCGGAAGTCGACCGAGAGTGCCACACCCGGTCCCGTTTTCCTCAGCGGCGATAACTTCATCAGGTCTGCTTCGTGGAGACGGTCCGACAAAGGAGCGGCCCACCGATTCGTCGCCTGTGTCCCGACGGACCCCCCTCCCAGGGTCCCGCCTTGCTGCTTAAATCCCTCTCAGCATTTATACAGAGCTGCGGAGTCGGCACTGGCAGGGCAGGGCGAGCGGCGCCTTGATCGTACGAGGCCCGGATTGACAGACTTGATGCACGTCAAGAGACGGACGGCCCCGTATGCAAATGGCCGATGGGGGTTGAGAGAAGGGTAACTAACAGTCATCACAGTCATCCTAGTCCGGGCATCTCACGGGGATTTTCTGTGGTGTCTGTCGTTGGATGGCCGGGCCCAAAGGTGACGAACCATGCACAGCTACGACGCCATGCAATGCGGCGAAAATTAAGCACAAGAGCCAAGACGGCAGCAGGAGATGCCAAGGCCCCAACGTAGGCCAAGAGTTGCCCTAAAGGTCCGCCATCAGCCTATTACTTATCAATAGTAATAGTGAGTGGGTGTACGACCCGAGGGAAACGCCCCCACGTCACGAACTCCCTGCAGACTCGACCAGTGATGGCTCTTTATTACTAAACAGGGGGAGGGGGGGGACAAAGGCGGGATCACGGCGTAACGCAGTGTAGGGCAGTCAGAAGATGTTAGCCCGTTCAACTTTATTATGCGCAACAAGAGACGGCATAACGGTTGAGAGGGGAGTGGGCTTCGATTTCGTTCTGGAAAAAGACAACACAAAAAGGGGGTAGGAGGAGGAGGGTTACTCGGGAGCATAAGTACGGATACATTGTAATTATATGATATAAGTCTCAAGGGCGGCCCGCGGTGCTCTTCAACTCGCCAGGCAACCCTGGCGGGATTCGCGACAAGGCGAGGAGCCGATCGGCTTCGGCCTCACCCCTTTCGCGGCTTGGAATTCCCCGATACAGGCGGACTCTAGTTGCGGCACTTGGGACTGGGCCCGTTCCCCCCTCTCTTGTCTCACTGCCGCCTGCATGCGAGATTTCGGTGATCCATCCGTGACCTCGGAGGTTTACCGAGTCCACACCTCTCTCTCTCTCTCCCTGTGTGTGTGATGAAAGTCGTGCCCTCCATCTCAGACAGGCAAACTCTTTTATGTAAAGTATGCCCATGTTGGGCTCAACAAGGAGTAAGCCAAGAAAGCGAAAAAAATTTGAAACGGATATTCCTAAGAGATTCCTGAGATACAGTACTACTGCTGTTGGAGAAGGAGGATTGATGTGACTGTAAACCATGTGTCACCGACAACTGTCCAACCCATGCTTCCACCCTGTCCGGTGACATTTCTTCTACGCGTCCAAGTCGGTCAATCAGTCGACCAGTAGTCAGTAGCCGAAACTGAGAAAGAAAGAGAAAAAAAGAAAAAGTAAGAGAAAAAAAAACCTTTTTGGGAAATTTGCGACGTGCCCAGAAAGTTTCCCTCTTTCAACCTCAACCCACCACATCCACGGCTGCACACACACACACATACACATATTGTACACACGCACACACGGGCAGAATCTTACTCCAGCTTTTCCCCAGATGATGCCGTTTCCAAGTATCCCTTCTTCACGGTGACAAGTCCGCAATGCGCCAGAACGCGGGGGACGAACCCTGGTCTGTGACGCCCAGGCCAGCACCGAAACCACAAATTGCTTTTCACCGGACGGCCGGCAACTGGGCCGTCCGGTCTTCTAGCGCCGACTCACTTTCCGTCCATTTTTCGTGATGCCCACTTGTCGACGGCCAGCACCGCGAACACGATGGCCCCAAAGACAGGAATCCCCGCGGGGTAGTCGCCCTCCCACAGCGCGAGCGGGTGGTAACGCGGCCACGGCCGCCGTGAAGGCGTCCCCGTTCGTCCGGATGCCCTGGAGGTGCCCTCCGCACGCCCATATCCACCGGACCCAGGTGAAGTTGTCCAGGAGCTTGACGGACGCCCGGTGCCACTGCGCGTCACCATGCACGTACCCCCAGCGTGGAGGCGAGCGCCCGCCGCGCCGCCATCCCCTGGAACGGTCGTCCTGACGAAGGGGATGTTCCCTTCGTGCACATACGCGGCCGGGTGGAAGCTGCCCGCCGCCATGACGAGGCCGAGTGCGAGATCCGTCACGTTGGGCTCCGGGGGCTCGCCCGTGACGGCGAGGTGGTGGTGGTAGTACCGGAACAGCTCGACCGTGCCGATGAGGACATGGAGAGCGAGGGGGATCCACGGCAGCTTCACGTACTTGGCGCGTTTCGGAGTTGTTACTTTCCTCCAGCTCGGCACCAGGTATCGCAGATACATGCTCGAGGTCCAGGGTATCTCCAGGAAGACGTGATGCTTCGCGCAGAGCAGCCGGACGGCCTCCCAGCTGTCAATGACGGTGTTTGCCCAGTTCATTGTGGGCCCCAGCTCAGAATCCCTGCCTGTTTCCTGTCACGTAGTTGGGTGTTGCAAACGGGTTGAAGGGCGGCACGAAAGAAACCCGGAATCCTCATCCGGGACGGTTGACGTGGGGTTTCAGAAAGCAGCGGGGGCCCATCTAAACACTACACTCGGGATGGGTGTAGAACATCGAGAAGCCTGGGAATAATTTTAAAAACCCAGGCGCCGCATTGATGAGCGGCTTTATACCTCTCTAGTCATTGACTCTCCTATCCTTGTTATGCGGTTGGGGGAACCGTGGCCTCCATGCCGTCCCGCCCTATCAGATGTCTTGAGAGAAACCCGTCCTAATTCATCCGAGATGGGTAGACTATGGTACTGGATCAGTCCGTGCAACGTCTACAACAAAAAAGAGTTGGACGGCCAACGTTGTTGTAAACGCTTGCTCAACAACTACTCTAGAGGCGCGTCCAACCTCGCCCTATGAGGTTGAGTCACCGCTTCCAGCTGGGTCACGTCACTGGGCGCGCGCATCTGGGATGGGTTGCTGCAAAGATACGAACAGGAGTCTTACATTGCGTGAACGTTGTAAATTAAGATGGATGTAGGGGGACCTCTCCAAATTTGCGAAACAAAGCCTGAGGTGGCAGGGGGGATATGTGGTTCTCCTGATATGAAGCTTTTTCATGTGAGCCTGTCATGCTTTCTGTTGGGCTGAACGTCACTGCCGCCGTCACCATAGTTGTTCATCAATAACACTGCGAGCCTATGTGCATGAGCATGTCAACTGGACTCAACGGACACGGTGTGAGCTGATGTTCTCGGACCTCTCACAGTTTCTGCCTTCGAATGTTCAACGATAAGACCTAGCGGCTCCCAGTGACACGTCCCCCCCCCCCCCCCCC
>PUHP01000581.1:7034-21643 GCA_006783085.1 Colletotrichum shisoi
GGGATAGTCCCCCCATCTCGCCAACCAGTCAAGCATATGCTTGCTTGCTCACCATCTTTCCCGGGGGGACTATCCCAGCGTCAGTCCCTTCGCCAACTCTACCCCGGTCGATACTTGACGTTTCCTGATTTCCAGCAGCTCTGTCATCATCAACTCCCGGGAGATCGGCTGAAGCGAGGAAGCTAAAGAAGCGAGATGCATCCGAGTCAACTCGGCCGAATACCATGCCGCATTGGGGAGAGAAAAAGCAATCACTTTGATGAATCTTTCGGAAGCAATACCAATAATGTCAAATATATGCGCACACATCTCTCTGTCGCGCATCTGCTCGCAAGTCATCCTTTACGGAGCCACAACAGACCAACTGACGGTGCGGGCCACCCCACACAACAAAAAACTCTCACTCATGCCCTTCTCCGTGTCTCGCGCAACGCTTGAAGTTCTGTCATCAGGTCCGACAGCACCAACAGTGTTTGCGTTGCACTTTTCGGTGCCCCCGCTTCCCTCGGGAAGGATGGCCGCAGCTCAGTGGCCCAGGAACAAAGATCTGACGTGGCACCTGGAGCCAGGTCATCCGGCCTGGACTCAAGGCCTTTCCCTCCTGCTACTGGACGGCTCCGCTAGCTGGGAACCCTCCGAACCCTTCAAAGCCCGCATCGGGCTCAGCCGGCTGAGGGCAAGTCGTCAAAGACCACAATATGCGATTGTACTAGGTTTGAACCAGTGATACGTAGAGGGGTTCTGGAGCAGTGAACTATTGTCAGTGGGGAGGGGGGGGGCAAATTGATTATCAGGTCCGATGGTTTAGGCAATTCGCACATTGGCCGAGCTCCTCTCCAGGGGTTTAGCCGCCCTTCCCTTGTCCCCTCCCGCGCCCCCGGGTCGTCTCACCCACCCGCCTAATGGCTGTGCTGCACTGAGACTTTGCGCTTCTGTCTTTCCTCGACGATTCATCTCAAGTCTTGACGAGATAGGCGAGTAAGGCAGAGACATAGCGGATACCCTCATGGGCCAGACAGACATGGCATCACCGCTTCAGCCAGCGTATGTAGCTCTCACGCACCGCCAACGTGGGTCAGTGCATACCGGCGTGGATGGATAATCAGACAACACACACATACAGAGCACACCATCCCACTCTTCTTGTTCTCTTCCTTCTCTTCTCTCCCCCGCTTCCGCCCTAGAACCGACCGTTGCGAGCAAACGGGCGACCAGGGCCACAGAGCCACCACATTCCGGTGTGAGTCAAACATGATCGTGAACGGCGAGGCCAGTCGGCTGATGAATGCTTTTGGTATAGACCAAGGCCTCCCCGCGGCCCAGACCAGGCTGCTGTTCGTCCTGGCCGGCACGACGGTTGACTAATATCAACTATCGTTGCTCACACGGTGTCTTCCACCATCGACCGAGTCACTTTTGACGAGACCATGAGCTGCACTCGTTTGCGGGACCTTCCTGGCCAGGGAAAATGACCATGCCACAATGTCTCCTTCCCCCGTGTTTGTTTGCCCTCCCACGCCCATGTTATCCACGCGTTCTGGATACTTACCATCGAATCAATCGCTATGCTTATTGGGACAACATCGCTTCCATGCCCTAGACAGGTCCTTCCAACTTCTGCTTTCTCTTCCCGGCCGATCTTGCGTGCTTGTTATGCCAAACGCGATAACACAGCTTGCCTACAGACACCCAAGCCCTTAGTCCAAGGTTGTCCATACAGGGAGGACCTTCCTGTTAGACCTCTTCGTTCTCCCAGTCTTTCTCGCTAAACATGGGCCCCTTGCGTGCGCCGCTGGCCTCAAGTTTTGATAGAAACTCGGGCGGCACCGTGGGGATGTATTTGCGCGCTCTCTCCCTGTTAACACCTCCGAATCCAGCTCCGTACGAGACAAGCATATCTGTGACAGATGGTAGGGTGAAGGGGAGCATCAGTGCAGGATCCAGGAGAAGATTCTCCGGCGCATCATCGTCCTCCTCTTCGTCGCTCTGTGTCGCCGCCTGGCTCCCTGGCGTGCCCGTAATGGCCCCATTGACGGGTTTTCCCTTCACTGGCGTCGACGGCGCACTGCTCTTGCGGTCTTCTTTCCTACGCACATGTTCCGCCTGGATCGCGTTCAGATACTTGAGCGCGCTCTTAGGCAGCCCCCTTTCGCCGACCTCCGGCCTATAATGCGACGCTGCGTGAATAAGCTGCTGCGGGCTCAACCTCTTCAGTTGCTGCAGGGTGCCGACAAGGGCCTCAAGATCGTCAGCGCCGAGTGACGAGAAGCACTGAAGCCACTGCAATAGCTGGATGACGGGCGCCAGGTGCCGCCTCGCCGCGTCCACCGTCGTCTCGCCTGTCGACCTTGTCTCTCCCCCTTCGTAATGCTCCGGTTGGCGGTTGTTGGTCCGGGCCCAGTCCTCCAAAGTCGAGACGTTCATACGAATCTGCATCGCTTTTGTCCGTGCAAGATACTTGCGGTTGGACATGATCCGGTTGAAGAGCTCCGCGCCGAGCCAGTAGAGCAGTTGGGATACGATTTGCGCCGTGATAACTGAATGTATATCATAAAGATCAAGAACGAACAACGTAGACGACAGTAGGGAGGTGACATTGCGCGGCGCAGGCTTCGCCCGTTGCTTCGGGGACGGGGGCCGAAAGCGCTTCTCCAAGGGCTCTTCTTTGACCTGCGCTTTGCGCTTGAATATCCTCCATTCGTTCTGGAACGCGATGTCTTCAAACCCCGGGATCGTTTCGTGGTCCAGCATCGCTGCGTCGAGCACCTTGTCTAGACGTCTCTCGGCGTCCCGGACGATGAGAATAAAGATCTCGTTGACAAGCTCAGATAGCTGAGCCTGAAATTCAACCGTGGCCTCTACAAGACCGGCGTCCTTCTTTAGGTAGTGCAGAAGCAGGGTAGCGTTTGATATCCAAAAAGCTAGGATCGTCATGTCCCACTGGTATTGCTCTACAACATCGTTGATCTTATCCATGGCGGATATCATCAGCTTGGCCAGCAGATCGGGGCTCGAGTGGTAGTGCGCGTAGCGTGCGCTGAGGAATATCATGTTCGCAGGTACGGGCTTCTGTGCCGGCGATCGTTGGGGCGTCATGTTGGTGATGATGATGTCGAGAATGCGGTCAAGTTCGTGCTCCTGAAAAACAAACATTTGGTCGTGAAGGCACCTGGACCAGTCAAACTCGGGCTGCTCTTCCTCGAGTTCGTCGGGGTTCTGTTTGCGTCAGTAGGTAGAGCATCAAACACAATGCCAATTTCGGGCTTACCTCTGGCTGGTCATCCATGCCGACGTTGCCTAAATCAACCTCGAGGTCTCTGGCGCTGTCCATCATCATTCGTCTCCGCAATTCGTTTTCAGCCATCTCCTCCTCGAACCGATCCTGCGAGAACCCGGGGTTGTAGAAGTCGTCTGTCCCTGCATTGCCAATGTTGTAACCACTGTCGTGTAGATAGAAGGACATGTCACTGTCTGGCGGCACAAAGTCGAAGGCGGTGCGTCCGGACGAGGTCTTTTGCTCAGCTGAGGCACCATTGTCGAGAAGGGCCTTGGCGATGCTCTTATGCCTATTCGTCATCGCCCACATAAGAGCGCTCCACTGGTTCCGGTCCTGCTTGTCGACGTCTGCGCCGGCATCGATGAGGGCTTGCACCACGCCCTCGTGGCCCTGAATCCGGGTCAGTGACAATTTCCCTGCCCTGCAATATGCCTCAACTCACAAAGCAACTCGCGTAGATCAGGGGCGGTGTTCCGTCTTCGTCCGGCGCATTGATATCGACGTAGGCTTTGGCCTTTCCACCGACAATGTTACCGACTCTCTCGACATCGCCATTGCTAGCAGCCATATTCAACGCCCTTTGGAGCAGATCTTTCTTCTCGTCATCGGAGAGCTTCTCATCTGTCAGTATCGTCTCTTCGTCGCCAAAGCCCGGGCCGACGCGGTGAGCGGCTTGGGCAGCAATCATCTCCATGAGGCGAGCGTCACTGTTTTTGGGACCTGTCGTGATATCTTCATCGTAGGTGCGGTCGTCTAGGCTTAGGTCGCCAAAGTTGAGCGGCTTTGCCAGGACGGGCGTCGTCAGAAATTGTGATTGACCTGCGCGATGGGTTGGCTATCGTCAGTAGGCAGTTTCCCCTCGTGGATCTAGCGGATGAAATGGGAGGGCACGAACCTTGCCAGCCATCGTACATTTCCGTCTCGGGAACCAGCTCAACGGGACGACGACTACGGTCGTCGAGGGACTTGGGCAAGTCATCGGGTAGTGGTCGTGGCTTCTTGTCGCCGAAACCACCATTAGCGTCCTCGAAGTCCATGGTGGGAGGAGGGGCAAGCGGGAGGCCCGGCAGGCATGAGTCGGGACGGGGGTATTGTTTGATGCGATGTGGGAAGGATGTTTGTTGACGACGCACGGAAAGTTTCGTGGCGAGGTACTGTTGTGATCAGATTGTGGTCGAAGACTTTGTGTTTGTGTGTGTGTCTCCCACTCCTGTTCGGGGGAAAAAGACTCGGCGCTTGTTGGGTGATGTCGAGGTGTCGAGGTGTCGGGTTATTATGTGTGGTGTCCAGTGAAGGTGAAGAAAGGACTCACGGTGCCCCAGTCCCGCAACGGTGGTGGCACACTGGTCCGGGCTTGTTGCTTGATGTCACTAATTAATTACAGCGATGTGCTGAAGGAACGTCGTCAGTGAGCAAATGACCCTGGAACCATGTGGGCCGTGCATGCCCTGACCACCAAGTGCCCCACCAAGTTTTCTCTCCCCAAACCTTTCCAATTGTTCTTTCTACATGTAGATGTTTAGATCTCATCCTGATGTGCTTCATTGTTTTAATCTCTGTACTTGACATGAAAAGCAAATTCAACTTTGGTTAGTCGGCGCGTTTGAAGGACTTGAGGTACAAATACAGACTGTGTGTGTGAGAGAGAGATAGAAAGAGAGAAGGGAGGTTCTGGTGGACATGACTCCTTTTTCTGCTTGGGATGTGATCTCATGCTTTTTGTTATTTGCTAAATTTTCCTTCCTCGCGCTGAAGAGTATCCTATGGACATCGACACCAAACGCTGAAACCCAGAGCTTCGTCACAGCTTATGCCCTTTTACCGAAGACGCGCAGTCTCTTGACCCCGCCGTCGGGAATAATGGTGATCTTAATGTGTGACACGGCCTTGTCATTGACGGTACTTGAGAAGTCGTGCTCCTGATCCGGGCCGCACTTGCTCGGAGCTACGATTTCCGTCCAGCCGGCGGCATCCGCGCCTGGCTCGCCACTGTCGACCCATGAGAGGGCGTCAATTTTGACCTTTTGCGGGAAGTTGCCGCGAAAGTGCGCTGTGTCCACGACGACGTTCTGTACGAAACCCGGAGCACCGAGGCGGACGATCGTCCAGTCAACGTGGTTCTTGGTCCGCGACCTCGCCGTCTCCCAACCATCACCCATATCCTTGCCGCGGCCCGGCAGCAGAAGGTTGTCCTTGGTGCCAAAGTGCTGGTCGCTACACGAGATGGCGACACCACCATTCTGGGCCGCGGCCAGGTCGAAGATGGCATCTTTATCATCGGGAAAGACGGGCACGGCGTGGCCGAACAGCCGGAATCGTGCAATGCCTCCGTCTGGGTACATGTTGAGACGAACGTGGGTATACTGCTTCTTCTTAGGTTCGGCCAGCTTCCATCCGAAGCGCTGGGAGGGACCGCATTCCTCGTTGCCGAGGACAGTCTCCCACTGTCCTCTGCCGCCCTTCCACGAGATGACCTCCTCGTCGTCGAGGTTAAAGCAGCCCTCGACCGAGATAGAGGGAGCGTGGTTGCCGGAGAAAAAGGCTGTGTCGACCTCAACTCCATCGACAGTTCCAGAAGCGACGCCAAGGCGAACAATAACCCAGTCAAAGGGCTCAGTGTTGTGACGTCTCGTTTCCCAGCCGTCATACCAGGCGCCGGTGTAGACCATCTTGCCCGGTTGTCTGATGGGAGGGGTGGGCGTCAACAGGTTAGAGGCCTCGGCAAACCACTCATCTGAAAAGGCAAGAATCTTTCCGCCCAGGGCAGCAGAGATCAAATCTGGCAATGTCAGCGGCTGTCCTCATGACTACCCTTTCCCTGGCTGGCCGGTGGATGAAGAGATGCTCACCGATGCTACTTGAGCGGAAGGTCTTGTCAATGTCATCGGAGGCGACCCGAGTGGTCTTGACCTGCTCGAGGGTGTATTCATGCTCGCTGGCCATGATGAGGGTTGGATGGCGGGGTATGGAGGGGTCGACGAAGGACGCTAGGGTCGAAAGTAAGGTCGTAGCTTGGCTGAAAGGAGACAAAGCCGATGAAGATAGTTCAAAGTCTAGCCACCAGGTTGAGAAGGTTCTCTTCTTCTTTCTGCTTCTTCTCTTTCTCTGTACAAATTAGAAGAAAAACCGAGAGAGTTGCGAGTGTCGTCTGATAAAGAGGAGGAAAACCCGTGTAGAGTCGTTGCCTGCCGTCCGCGGCTCCTCGAAGGGGGCGCGTCGAGCGGCCAGTTCCGACGTCGGGCGGCCATAGCTGACGGCCGCATTGATGAGCTGGAGGCGCGGCCGGCGGCCAGAGGCGCGCGGCCGCCCGCGATAAGCAAGTCGCAATGATTCGAGTGAATTAGCTAACAGCCAGGCAGCGGACCAATCTGCTGCTGTTGCAGCGTCCCCAGCTACCTGTTACTTGTTTGGCGCCGGAGCTACAGTGCTGCCGCTGCGACTTCCCCGCATCTCATCAGTGCTAGGATGCGGGAACAGTCCTGCGAGAAGAGCTGGCGCCTGAGATTAGGACTTGGGGACGCGAGCGAAGGCCGGACTGAAGGCTCTTGGAGGATGGAGCTTGCTGGCAGCCTGCAGCCTGCCGAGTCAAAGTTCCATTTTACCCAAGACATCGATAATCCTGCAACGGTGTTGATCTGATAAAAATCGCATCGGATACTCTGACCATTGTGGCTGTGAGTTACTGCGAGGGCGTGCTGTTGCTCATCAGGCGAGAGCAAGATGCATGTCGTATATCGCAGCCAAGGCGACGGAGGGTGCCTTGTCCCCTCTCCGTATGGAATGGATAACACGCACACTGACGTTGTGTACAGGTAGTCACCTCGGGTAAGTTTCATTGCCCGGCTCAGTATACTGTACAGTACAGAGTACGGATACTCGTCGCCGACATGGGAGCCCAGCGGAGTCGACCGTCAGTGCCAAATGTCTTCTGTCAACCACGTTTCGAACCCCGTTGTCTTTTTTCAACTCCATGGGTCAATTGGGCTCTGTACTGTCTGATACTTGCATTGACGCTTTGGCGTGCAACAGTTGATGAACAACAGCCGAGCGCGACGAGCGAATACGCATAGACGGTCAAAGACGCTTGACCTTTATGGGCCCCAACTGCACGACGGCACCGCAATGCGACAAATCTACAGCGACGATGATACCCCACCATGCTCTGCACATTAGCGTACCACTCCCTGCAATGCCCCTTGTGACTGGCGCGCAATCAGAAATACACGGCCTCCGATAGGTTGCAGCTCGAGATGAGCTCTCGTCATCGATGCCGCCATCGATGACCTCTACCAGAATGCCGCCCTTTCTTTTCCCCTTGCCTCCCCAACCCGAAGCGCCGCTGCCCACGGCAGAGAAAGAGAGAGCGAAAAAAAAATTCAATTGCAACCACACTTACCATAGCCCATCGTGCTCTCGACCTTGGTTGGCATCGAGACACACACCCTCTACCAGCCATTGTCCCCTTGAACAACGACATCGGAATAGTCGCATTCTCCGTCACCTAAATAGAACGAAGGAACCTCCCCAACGACCATCGGCCACAATGTCTTCTGCGACAGGACTTCCCGAACCCCCTCCTTCCCAGGACCGGGAACGGGACAGCGACCAGAACGAGTTGGAGCCCTTGCTGGGTCGACCCGGCGATGCCCAGCAGCCACCCGGCCAGTTCATCGCAAAGAACCTCGTCCTCGGTATGTCTTAGGATTTTGTAATCATCTCCTCGTCGTTGCTGCTGTAACTAACGCCGACCCCTTCCAGGCACCGGCATTATCGCCCAGTTCGGCGCCGTCATCTTCGTCGCCATGATTTGGGCCGCGGTCCTCACAAAGGACGTGATCCTTTTCTCGGGCCATCCTCTCGCCCAGAGCCTTGCCATCTTTACACTCACCCAGTCTATTCTCTCCCTGCAACCGACACACACTCCCGACCAGAAGCGTGTTGGCCAGCGCGTTCACGCGATTCTAAACTTGCTGGCCTTTCTTTTTCTCGTTACGGGCATCACCATCATTGAGTATAACAAGTTCCGCCAGGGCCCTGGCTCCCACTTCCACTCCGTCCACGGCTACCTTGGCGTCATCGTCTCCGTCATCCTGCTACTGCAGTATATCATTGGCTTCACCATGTGGGCCACCCCCAAGCTTTACGGCGGCGAGGACAAGGCCAAATCCATCTGGAAGTACCACCGCTGGAGTGGTTATGTTGTCCTTGTCTTATTGCTGGTGACCGTCGCGACCGCTGTCGACACGCCTTTCAACGAGAACGTGCTGAAGTTGAAGCTCTGGGCAGTCATCATTACTGCCCTCATGATTCTTGTTGGGATTGTCCCACGGGTACAGAAGCAGAAGCTTGGCATTTTGTCTCAGACTTGACGGCACGTGGATCGCTAGAAGTTGCATTGTGGATCGAGTGAGTGCAGAGTTGTCAAGGCCCAGCGATCTTGGGGGGAAAAGAGACACGGAGGGGAATATGATTAACCAGAAGGGCACATTGGCCAGACTGCAGGATAGTTGCTTTTCTTGGTCAAGGTCTGATCGGGATTTGCTGTGTATTTTGCAACAAAGGGTTGGCTGGCAAGGCGCGTATACATCGCCCTTTGCGGGGTCTCTTGTGGTCATTTTTCTTGTGCTTTGTACTAGCAGTTACGAGTCTACCAATGGTTTTATTCCAGTTATTTATGCACGAACCTCGTTCGTTTCAAATGACAATGCAAATTGCCGCCTCATTGATTCATTTTCAAAAGCATCACGCTCAAGCATCTCGCACGAAGCCGCTAGAAAGTTACGGCTCTTCAATATCAGGATTGACATCTTGAGTGGTATTTGCATGAAGAAACTGCTTTTCTTTAGTAAACCGAGCTGGTTTTGATTCTATTACTCAAAGCTTCGGGTACATTAATCGCGCCTCCGGGGTATACTATCCGCTACTACGTTGAATATCAAAACCCACACGCTATACAGGCGTGGACAGACGTTCTCGGCCGCCTGTTCACCGCCTCATGCATCGACGCTAGACCAAAAGACTACTCTTCCAAACGTCATAAATATGCACAATAGGCCTGTTTCCTCTTCACCCCCTGCTGCGTCATCCGTTGAGCGTAACTATCTGTCTGTCCCGGTCCAACTCCATAATTAGGGAAACCAAGAATATAAATCCACCATGCGTTTCTCATGCTTTTGTTTGCATCGAATGTTCATGTCTGTCGTTCGGCCTGTTTGCATGCCGCTTGTCGGCCAAAGAGTGTAAAAAAGTTCGAAATCCGCAGCACAGGTTACTGAATCTCTTGCTGCGTGTTGTCGTGGCTGCATCGTAGATGGTTTGGTCTTTCTAATCTGGCCCGTTCGTAGCTCGGCCAATATCCGAACGCCGTCCGACCCTGGTTTGCTCCGGTGCTGGATAACAGCTCTACCGACAATGATCAAGTCCTGGCGCTCGGGAGATAGCTAACCAGTGACTAGGGCGTTGAGGGAGCATGGCGTTGCAACCTCTCCAATGGCACTGTCTCAATAACAGGAGCAGCACACCACAGGCTCAGAATCGGGCTCCTCCTCGTCGTCAAAGTGCTCGATGAATCTACTCCTGTACGGCCTCGGAGCACCCTGTCTTCGATGGATTTCCTCGGCTGGATGTCTTCCGATCTAGGGGAAGTTATTTCCGACAGGCATAGGCCAATCGTCCTCTGTGATGCTTGACCAAAAGATCCATACCGCGACAACCGCGAGAAGCGTGAACAGGGTCTGGAAGAGGGCCCCATCAACTGCACCGTTGGTACCGTTGCAGATATGGGAGCTTACAACGTAGTTGAAGATTTGTCCAATGGCAAAGAGGAGCAGAGCGGCGGTGAGATAAAGCATCGGTCGCATTTCGCCCAGAACACGGACGACGAGAATAGTCTCAAGGACGAAGAAGGCGACCAAAAAGATCAGCGGGACCAACTGGTACAAGACGTACAGAGCGATGTGGCGGTTTGGCGGTTGGTACGATGAGTCCCAGTAGTTGGTCCATTGAAATCCGGTATCAAGAGTGACGTATAGAGTGCCACCTAGGAGAATAGCAGCAGAGGCGACAATCAAGCCTATTGACAACGGTGTTCCGTCGTCAACAATCTGGTACCCGACGACGGCGTTGAGCATCAGGATCCATGTCGATGCAATGATCATGCCGATGTGGATTCCGGTGAAGGCCTGGACATTGGTCAGTTTAGCAGATCCCGAAGGGGCATGGCATGGCGAGAACTGACAATGCGAACATTTTCCGCCAAAGGGAATTCTCCGACAGTGAAGATTTCGCATAATTCAATGACGATGAAGCTGGCGAGGAACAGCTGCATTTCCCTGCGCGGCAAGTTAGCTTTTTGACGCAATGCTTGAGCCACGCCACAAGCTTACCTCCGACCTACTGCAGCCTTCTTGCGCTCTGACCGTAGCAACAGATAAATAGATGCAATGATGGCAAAGGCTGCAAGGAGGATAGAACCAAGGTTTCCCAGCTTGCGACCTCCGCTCAGAGAGATTCCCGTCAATTCGCAGCCGCCCCATGGTCCTGATTGACTATGGTCATCGGAGAGCACCTGAGACAAGACGAGTCAGCACCATTTACAAATGAATTCGAATGCGCATCGCGGCAAATCGAAATGCCGGTTGGACGTACATTGCAGACCGGCAGTGTTGAGTCTCGGCAGAAGTTCTGTGGAGGCGATCAGCATCATTGCACGCGAGGATCAACGTGGTGGACACAACTAACGAAAAAGTTGCCGAACTGTGTTGATCCCATTGTGGCTGACGGTTGCGGCGAGACTAATGGTCAAGTGCCAACGGGTTGGGTTTCTTCTCCTTTCAACACAACGCCGATATCGACCAATCCGCGTCGCGGGGAAAGAAACCGCTTTGAATGTCTCGTCGACAACGGCGGGTGGGTTCGTAGGGCGGAAAGTGGTATCAGGACAGTATCGTAGATTTCAGCATGGAACGGAGAGGCTGTGCGATAGTTACGACAGTCGGTGACAATGACCCGCGTAATATTCACTCGTTTCTTTAATCGGAGGTTGGCGGGTTGGCAGCTGTTTTCAAAGCGAAATGGTGATGATTGCTGGAGCAATAGTAAAATGATGTTGTCGAATGGCTGGCTAGTCGAGTGTGCGGGCGGGTCTCGTTTCGAAGCCTCGTATTTAAAACCGCGCCTAGTCGACCAAGATGCGACTTTCTTCCCGGCTGATTTCGATGCAGCTGGTTGTTTCCCCTCCTCAACGACCTCCTACTCGGTTATGAGCGTTCGGTGTAGTCGTCGCGGATGGATATGCAATTGGGCCAGCGATGCAACTTCTACTTGCGACCGGTAGAGGGACGAAATCGTGACTACGAGTGATGGTCCGACAAAGGGGAAGCAGGTGTAGGTGGGTGTAGTTGCAGTAGCAGCTCGAGCAGGCGCGATTTGACGGAAAAGCGTGAGAGATGTCGGAGGCGGCGTAGTGGGCGGTAGGACAATATAAGCCAAGTTGGTAGGGAGTGGAGGCCTTTGGTCCATTAGAGGTTTTGTGCCGTTCTCTTCTAGTAGGTATCTGTACATTACTGGCGCCCAGGGGGTGGGAGTGACGGGGATGAGAATGCTAAGGCAGGCACAGGGTACTTGAGGCACGTCCTTGGGGGGGCATCATCCAAGCCACGCCATGCCCGTCACACATCGGTTCATGATTACTACCCAGTCACTTTGCCTTGGAAGGAAAGCTGGCCAGCGGGGTTAGCAGCCAGTACGTACCTTGACATGTGAAATAAATCACCAGGCAGTGTGCGTGATGGATGGTAGATTGGTAGGTAGGTAGGTGGCTGGGTGAATTGAACTGGCAGGAGGGAGGGAGAAGAGGTGGAAGATACGTACCGCGGTAATAAAACGCATCTCCTCCGCTGGTGACGCTAGGCTAATTGGCGCTCCCGCAGTGCGGCTGCAGGCGCCATGATTGGACGAAACAGTTTTTGGGACGAAAGGCTTCCAAGCGCATCGCGAACAATTGGCGGATCCTTGGAAGTGTAATTTGGCGAACCCGGCCCTCCCTGTCTTCGCCTTTTTGATTCGTGTCGACGCTCTGATCGTGTATGCTTCGTGCGTGTCGGACACTGAAAGACGATGTATTCGATTAGCTGCACCCTTCGCTACTCTTCTAATGGTCTTTTCGAGCATCTACGACGGAAGGCCATGAGAATGGCACGCTCGTAATAGGAATCCTTCGGGTAGGTACCATGTACATACACATCGTCAACCTACCTACCTAGGTAGCTTGGTGATGTCCACATTGTGGCTGGCCATCCCTCCATCCGTACATCCATCCCGTGGCCGCTCGCCTGCCGTTCGCCGCTGGAATCTCTGCCCAAAGACCTGGGGGACATGCCTTCAGCCAATGCTAATGCAGCGGACTGCAGCCGATAGAAGATGGGGGGGGGATTCAATGGCGACGAAAAGGTCGGCAGAGAAAAGGAACCTGCCGATATGGTCGAGCTGGAAAAAGCAAGTGTTCTCGTACGTTGCGCGATCAGGGCGATGGACGGGCCTTAGTGTCAAGTCGGCACCTAATCTGGCCCTTTTTCATGCGCGATGCGCAGGGAAGACCACCCTCTGCAACCTCGCGCCTCCCTTCCGTTAGGACACCAACCACCCCAACGACGACACGGCTACTTCACTCGGACCGTTGTAACCCCTTCTCCTCAGTCGCTCCCTCGCCATACCTAGACAGCCGTTCGCGAATTTGGTGATCGTCGCGTGCCCGTCTCACTTCAAGCTGTTGTGCACTCGGCCCCGCCCCTACGCCTCATCCCGGACTCGAAGCTCGGCCGCTAACCACCGCACGTCAGGACGCAGCAGACGCGCTCCCTCTGCTGCTTCTGTACGGAGTACTCTGTAGCCGTATGAATATAGCTGTCGTACACCACTGCCCTGGCACCACACCACCAAGTTACTTGTCTCCTCGGCCGAGACAGGAAGGGCACCGTCATGCCGGTCCTGGGCTCCCAGGCCATACCTTGCTCGCTCCAAGTGAAGTGGGAAGAGCCACAACTGGCGTCCACATCTGTTCCATGCAAGTGGCACGTCGGTGCCTGTGCTTTCTTGCCTTCTTCAGACACGGCCACGGGCCTCAACCGACACAAGTGTAAGACCCAACCAACCAACAGGGTCACCTCGGTCACAGCATCGCATCGCATCGCAAGGTATTAGTGGCTTTGGGGGCATAAATTAAAGAGGAACGCTTCGTCTATTGTACATCGTCTCAATCAATGATGCACCCACACTGTCGCCTGCACTAGCACTCTTTTTCGCACAAGATCTTGCGTCGCACAGACGCGGAACCCGCAATCAAGAAGTCTCTGCAGCCTGTCACAGCCCGCATTGACATGAAATATGCCAACACGCTCGAACGGGCCCTGCCTCTTCGGGCATCACGTTTACCTTAAGTGCTCATGATCTCATGTCCGTTTGGTGCCGGCCGAGGACGAACATCACAAGTGTCCGCTCGTCAATCTGACACGCGCTCACCGACGTCCTGGCTGGTTTTACAACCCCTGCCGACGAGATGGGCACCCTGCCAACCCGCTACCAATCCGCTGCCAACCTTGAATCAAAGAAAGACCTCAGACCATCCGTGGTCCTCAAGTGCGAATACAGAGTACACGTCTCCCAATAGCGCCATCAATGTCTGTCAATAGGTCACCAGCAAACTCCCATCGCCAGGAGGTTAAACATTGCTTGACGGTAATTTGACAACAAGATAAATATCGCGACTTCACGATCCGAACCAGGTTTGTGATTGCTTGTTGGTTCTTTCGATCGCAGCGCACACCGCCGCCGGCATGGACGGAACCAAGCCGGGATAGGAAGGCCGCTAGCCTCGCTCGTCGCCCCAACCTCCCCGGGAGGGTCTCCTCTGGCTAGGAATCAGGATTGATTTTTCTCTTAGGTCTTGGTCCTTTGGATCATCGTGAGCTACCTATTGCATGCCAGGCACCAATTCCCACTGCTTGTCCACCGCCTGTCACCTTAGTCTCCTGGACACGGTCCTCAACGCCCTAGCCTTAGCTTTGGTTCGTCGGTAAGCAGCTCCCTCGCACAGGCAAGGATTCCCCCATAGTCTCGGCAACAACGTTCCTGGGTGCTCTCGTCACCTCCACTGGCCGTCTTCACCGCAGGCCCTTCCTACAGCTGCCAATGTCTGCCCACCAAGTCATCTCATTCTGGCATCCGCCCTCGCATGGACGGCCGTTGTGGGCATCGAAGACTGAGTTGGAGGGCGACGAACGGACAGGAATAAGCTGTCATCTAGGACCGTCCCCCCCCCCCCCCCCCCCCCCCC
>PUHP01000582.1:0-12114 GCA_006783085.1 Colletotrichum shisoi
GGGGGCAGGCTACGGCACGCCTCGCCGTGACATCTGATTCATCCGACGGACAGACGTTCGACGGACCAGCCCAAGCGTGTAAAGAGTACAGACATGACTTTTCTCTTGTCCGGCTCTTCCAACGCTCTAGAAGGGGGGGTCATAGCCGTCGTATCCAGCTCGGGCTCGGACTTGGATTCGTATGCCAGGCCGCTACAGGTGTGGAAACCGACACCGTGAAGCCAGTTCTCTCGACGCGAACCCAAATGAGACGATCGGCAAAACGGCACCGCGTAGAGTGTAGACCATAATCAATCGATCAGTCATCACGTTAGCTGGTCTGACATGCCGGCGGGGCGATGCTAAGCTTTCGAGTCCCATCTCGAGTTTATCTCCCACGGATCTCCGTACCGAAGCAGTGATTTGTGTTAATGGCTAACCAACCGAGTCAAAGAACGAACCTATCAGCGTTCCAACAGAAGGGAGGGGGGGGGGGAGGAGTGAGGGGCTGTAGCGAGAGTTGATTTGGGGTTCAGACGCCTGTACAGATTACTCCACGGCTAACAAGGGATTGTTTGGTGCGTGCGTGGCCATATCACGTCAATACGGCACAACATATCCGTGAAGAAGATGAGAGGTAATTAACTGGAAAGGAGGCCGAACGCCAAAAAAAGAAAAAAATGTCTCATCCACTGGGATGCCAGTCTTACCGCCCTAGGATGGGGTTCTTCGACGCAATACGCACGCAACTCCCGTTGACTGACGCGAAGGTGGCGAGAATGGGCCATCAACCAAGAAGATAGTTGGGGCTGCCAAAGAACACACGCCCACGGCGGCTCAGTCTGTCACATCCAGCAGACCAGAACATACCAGACCATGAGCACAGCATCCCCTCTCCAAGCCATACCATACCATACCATGGTCTGTCACGCAATGGCGTCGACCCGTCCCCCTTCCCCTATTCGACCGCTCTCCTTCAAAAAAAAAAGTTAGCGAGACGCAGACTTACGAATCGCATCTGGGTTCGGCTATATACAGTGGGGTGTGTACTCTATTCGCGTCACACAAACACACACACTCTTGAATGCATGGCCCATTCTTCCGGAACTCTTACGCTTAAACATTGACGTCCACCACTCCGAAACCTGTCATTGTCGATCGATCGGCCAGAGGACCCCCAAAAGCCGAGTGTGTGAAGAAGACGAAACCCGACAGACATACAGGACGAGCGCTCGTCCGTACGTTACGGGTTAAGCTACGTTTCCTCCGCCCAAAAGGTTAACGCCCTCTCTCTCTCTCTCTCTCTCTCTCTCCCTCTTGCTGTCTCTCTCTCTCTCTATTGTGATCCTCTTCCCTGGCGTTTATCCCCTTTGAGACCATTTCCACGTCCCTCCGACCAAATTCCGCCCGCCCTCCGCCTTGCTATTTTACATTACACCTTCGAGACGGGCGTCCATCATCATCATCATCATTACTCGTCGGCCGCCGCCGCCGCTCATGCGCACGCAACACGTTACCGAAAAGAAACTCTCGCCCGGGTCCATAAACTCCAGGCCAAAGATAGAAAAAAAGAAGAAGGAAAAAGTAGGGAAACCAAAAAAAGAGAGCACGCACCCATATCCCGTCCAGCAACAGACAACACAACCGACCCCCCAGACCCTGTCCGTCCATCCATCCATCCATCCATCCATCCATCCATGCCCCCCGCCAGTGTGCCCCAGCCTGTCCGTTATACATCTTTCCCTAACGGAGGCGCCCCCGTTTCATACACGCGTTCTACAGAATACCGGCACTCGATGTCGGAAGCTCAGTGCAGCCTCGCCCTCTTCCGTATGTTCTACTGCCCAAAAATTTGATTCACTAACTCGCCCGGTGATTACGCATGTGTCCGTCTCCCCGTCCGCTTCCCCTCGGCCACCGAAGAAGCCCAATGACGCCCAAGGTGTCCGAACCCAGGCACCGTCCAAAATCAGTCCAGCCCCCCCCCGGCTTCCTTTTCTCTCCGTTCTACCCAGTAAATACACCAGCCTGATACGGTTGAGGCTTAATGTGACTTGAACCTATAGTCAGAAAGTATTCGCGTATATAGAGTTTCTCAAAGACCGAAAGAAATTCCGCCGTAAAGAAAAAGTTTAAACCCGGTTGCAAAATCAAAGGCAGAATAAAAAAAAAAAACCCCCTCTTCCAGCCCTTGCATGCCTAGTTCACTTACTCACTTGCAAACCATGCTTTGATCTTGCCCCTGCCGCAAACCTTGCGACTTGCTATCTCTGTTCGTCTCCCAAGGGGATCAATTAGTTTGCTCCGCGGTTAGTCCGCCTCAGGAGGATGGATGTATGTCTACCGGTGGTCTAGCCTCATCTCGTAAACCCTTCCTCTCGCCCTGTCCTGTCCTGTCCTGTCCTCGTCGTGTGTAGCCCTTCCCCCTCCACCATTCAATGGGAACCACCCGTTCGAAACGGCTCTGCAACGTTAACCTTCACTCAAACCCATCCCCAGGCGCGTTTGTTTACTCATGCACACAGAAGGGGAGGAACGTGACTTATTGGTTGGAATGAGTGCCACTCTATTTCGCTTCGCCGATAATCGAACGAGCGGTAGCCTGCACATCAGATATTTGTAATGCTATGTACTTGTTGTAGTAGTAGAGACGAATAAGGAACAGAAATAAGACAGAATAGCGTGTAACGATTGTTGTAACTCGGCGGTGACCCCCTCACCGCCCCTTTTTGTACCATGATGCAAAGGACTCAAGCCCCATGAGCCCGATACCGTGTGATCTGGTGTGATCCGAATTCCAGTTCCCCCTCCCTCCCCCCAAAAAATGTTGGGAGGACCCGCCCAAAGTAGCAGGTCTGATGTAATGATCCCCCGAACGCCGTGGCGATGCTGAAAAAGAAGACTTAAAGAAAAAAGAGAACAAGAGATAGATTGTAGACGCGACGAATTCACTGTGTGGCAATGCAATGATTTCATCTTCCGTCCGACACCAACCCCCCCCCCTCTCTCTCGGACGTTAGATGCAGAACTTGCGGTCTAGGGCCTGTAGCGCCTTGACGTCGTGGCTCATGTTGGCCGGACGGTCGACGGGCGGCGGTAGCCCGCCGAGGGCGCCGCCGGTCCGCGGCGAGCTGTTTGCGCTGTTGATGCTGTTGATGCCGTTGAGGTTCGCGCTGCTGGCCTCCGAGCTGGAGGGGGTCGGGTGCAGCAGCAACGCCGAGAGGCTGGCCTTGTTCGGAAGAGGCACGACGCCGTTCGTCTCCGAGTGAGAGCTCCTCGGCGGCGAGACGGACAGGGTGCGGTTGGGAGGGGTGTGCGTGAGCGGGTGGCTGGTCGAGGGAGCGCTCGAGACGGCGTTGATGCCGGGTAGCGTGTTGCTGTTGTTGCGGGGGCCCAATCTCGGGTCCATGACGGCCTGGGCAGCCTGCGCGGCCTGGGCCTGCAGGTGGGAGATGCGGGGAGACTCCGGGGCACGCGGCTGTTGGATCGACGCGAGACGAGGCGAGTGGTGCTGCGGCTGCTGGACGTGGGCGAGGCGGGGAGACTGACGTTGGGGCGCGTAGGGTGTCGTCGTCGGCGGCGGCAAAGGTGCCCGGTCATAGGGGGAGAGGTGATGGGGAGCATGAGCATGAGCATGGGCATGAGCATGGGTATGAGAATGAGCATGAGCAGGTGGAGGCGGGTGGGCGTAGTGAGGAGGTTGAGCGGACGGGTGGGAAGGAGCTTGAGGAGGCGGCAGCTGGTGTTGAGGAGGTTGCTGGTGCTGCTGAGGCGGGTAGGGTGAGGTGGTGTAGTGGCTGTAGGGCGGAGTAGCAACGGGCGAGGGAGGCCACGAGTAGCCCTGCTGCTGGGCGTACTGAGGAGGGTAGGCCTGCGGCGGCATGGGCTGTTGGTGATGTTGTTGCTGTTGCTGCTGCTGCTGCTGTTGTGCCATGTAGGTAGTCTGCTGCAGCATCGGTCCTCTCGTCAGGGCGGGCGTGGGGTTGCTCTCGTGCAGGCTCGACTCCGGATACATGCCCTTCATCGGCGTAATGTGTCTGAGCTGGGGATCGGTGCTGGGTTGTTGAAGCTCCGGCGACCCCGGGTGTGGCCTCGAGTAGTATGAGATGAGGTGGAGGTGCTGGCCGGTCGAGGTGGTGATGCTGAAGGACTGCTTCATGAGGCCGTCGGCCTTGTACCTGTAGCCCTCAGGCTCGCCGTCTTCCTGGTCTTCGTCGCTGCCGCGACCCGAGTCGGGCGTCTTGCCGGCGCCGCGTCTGCCGCCTCCGAAGCCGCTGCCTCGCTTGCCCTCCATCTCGCGATATGTCAGGAAGCTCCCCGACACTCTGCTAGCGCTCCATGACTTTCCGTCGGTCCACCTCCGCATGCCCGCTTCCCGCTCGTCCCATACAAAGACCGAGCCCGACCGGATAGATTGGCGTTCCTTCTCCGACAGTCTGCGCTGGACGCGAGGCAGAAGGCCGAGTCGGCAGGCCTCGAAGAGCTTGATGGCGTCGGCGGGCGTCCGCACGAATCCGTGGTATGTTTCCATTGCGTAATGATTGGAATCCAAGTGTGATGATGGAAACAGGAGAGAAGGAAAGAGAAATATGGGAAGAAGTGACAAGAGAAAGAAAAGTAGAGGATGCCCAAGTGAAGAAGAAGATACCTCACTCAAGCCGACAAGGTACTCTGTGTTGATGTTGGATGGGAAGGGGGGGGTGGGGAGGGAGGAGGAGGATCCTTATAAGAGGAGTGAAGTGAGAGAGTTTGTACCAAAAGTAAGCCTCTGGTGGTCCTCCACTGCGGCCCCACTGAGTGAGTTCAGTTCGTTTGGGGGCACAGGGATGGGTCGAATGAGGAATCGGCACCAGTTGCCCTTAACTCAAAACCCGATCCTAGGCCGGGTTGCGCCCTGTGGGAACGCAGGCGTGATCCACGGGTGAATAGGACAAGAGAAAAGGAGGGAGAGAAAGATTGGGTTTGAGCCGAGATGGTATGGTTAAGCCCCGTGCGACCAGACTGATCTTGTTGCCCGTTCTGGCTGTCACGCCAAGAGATGAATGTCCCAAAAGGCAAGTCAGGGTGAGACGTCTCGTCGGGAAGCTTGAGGCCCCAGCTTTGATCTTTGCTCTCTGCTGCTCTCCGCCGCTTTGGGAGCGTTTGCCGTGAGGTTGAGTCGACGCGTGGGGCGGTAGAAAGGGCTGACAAACGCTTCTTTTAGAAAGAACAAGTTGCGTATGCTAGATGACTCAAAACGAGTGGGCGGGTATGTGTGTGTGTGTGTGTGTGTGGGTTAGCTCCTCAGGTTCTCGGCGAGTGAGGCGCACGACAACGGCAGCGGCGACGGTGATGACGAGAACGAGGTTCTAAACGAAGAGATGACGGTGTTTCGCAGGCGGTGATGGATGATGACAGAAGCTTGTTCACAATGCAGTAAAAACGAGATGGGTTGAGGCGTATCAAGTCGCACGTCAAGCTTCGAAGCGGTGGAGATGGGCCAGTGTGGTGAGTGGGATGTTGTAGGTTGGTGAGAGCTGCTTGTGGCAGGCTTGCGAGACGTGCCAGGTATGGAGTTCAGAGCCGTCAGACCGGGCTGGAGCAGCGCCTGTACCATATATATCCTGATACAACACGCGCAAGCCCACACCAGCAAGTCGCAACCCCCCGGCGAGGCCAAGCTTTTCCCGACAGGGGAAGTCTGGGTAAGGGAGGGGGGGCACCAGGGCGAGCCAAGGAGACAGGACAGGGGGAGGGGTGTGCGTGTGTGTGTGTGTGTGCCGCGAGGGAGGAAGAAGAATCAGAAAAAAAGAAGAAGCGAAGGGACAGGGGAGGGGGGTGAAGTCAAGGGGTGTGTGTGTTGACGAGGGTTGGAGCAGGATGGAGGAGTGCGGCCAAGAGTTGGGGATAAAAGTGACTTTGCGCCTTGCTTGTAAGAATAAATGCAAAAGGAAAAAAAGAGGACAAGACGGCGAGCGGATAGTGGAGGCGACCTGAGTGACGCAGAATTATGGAATCACCCTGTGGGCTCACTCACACATACCTTCTCCCTCGCACTTCACTCTCGCTCTCACTCTGGCTTCTCACACTCCCTCTTACACTCCTACACATTAGTGACTTTCCCTATAACAGTCCCAAGTCACAGTCCTAGAGAAAGGCGCCGCCGTCGCAGCCGATCCACTGAAGAAGATGACGGGGGACGGGGTACGCGGGCTGACGGGGGGTACGCTGGCTCTGCTGGCTCTGCTGGCTCTCCTCGACTATAATTGCCTCTTGGGCCATCCCTGATCAGTGCTTTGAACTGAGGCCGAAAGGGCCGATGGCCGAGAGTCGCACTCTGGGCCGACCATGGGAAAAGAGGCGATGTGCATGAATGATGGGAACCACGCCGGGCGGCTTGCTTGGGGACTTGGGGGACGACGATCAAGCTGTCCGACATGATGAAGGAGATTGCAGGTGGAAGGCCAGTGTCGGTCGAGCCGAAATCTTAAGCAATTCAACCGCGCCGGAGCCTTCACTGGGCTCGTTAGGCGATATCGTCTCTCGACAAGGCACAGCGATGCGATAGCGGTGCATGTGGCCAGTGAGCCCCCAAAGCGACAGACGGTAGTGTAAACATGGAGGTTACACACTACGGAGTGAGTACTCTGTACAGTGACGCAGATACGGGAGGAGCCCGTCTGAGGCAGAGAGGCAGACAATGCAACTGATCGGCGACGAAGGTTGATTACGACGAGATAGATGGTGGAGGGGCCGAGATGGGGGAACAACTGGGGCAGATAGGAGTGAAACAACGGGATACGTACGTAGTTTACCCCCCCCCCCCTCTCTCTCACACACACACACACACACACACACACACACATACACTCCCTGTCTCTCACTCGCTCTCTTTCCCTTTCTCGCCCTTTTCGCTCTCCCTAGCGGGTTCGCGATGGGGTCGTCAAGTTTTGCCTGCCAGGGAGGTTTTTTATGGATCCTCAATGGGCCCTGTGGAGATGCGTCTTGTAGGTACGTCGATGGTCTTGTGGTATCGGATCGTCGTCTAAAGTGCGACGTATGCGGGAAGTATTGACACTGTCACACGGGGTGCGTGACCGACGAAGAGCAACCAAGATTGAGACCCGCGGGAGATGAACGACAGGGCCGACGGTCCAAGATTGGCTGCGGCGGCAAAGGAGGTGCCGATTGCATCTACTTCTTTATGCTTGATTCAGTGCCGGAGGGCGTCGTCTACGCTTGACCTTTATGGGCCCCAACTAACGGCCTGAGTCATCGGCGAAAAAACACCCTTTTAACCACAAACTTACCAGCAGTTAAGGGGGGCGTCGTCTACTGGAGCAGTGAGCACCCGACCATCGGGGGACCACAACACACACCTGGTCAACGATGAGCTAGGATGTGCCCTTGACTCGGGTCTGCAAAATACATACAGTACGCGGACTTGCCGTTGATGGCCGCTGGCCGCGGTAGATGGATAGCAGAAAAGCTTTGTTCGTTGGACGGCACCGATCAGGAGGCCGAACGAACGACGGGGGAACATGCCGCGGAGAGTCACGCTGGGAAATCCAGAAACTCCTCAACCAACGGTCAGCTCAACCAAAGACAGGTAGGCGCGTGCGGGTGAAGGTGTGTGTGTAGGTAGTGTAGGTGAGTGTCACAGGCAATGGGAGAAGAAGGATGACGACGCCCATCAGGCGCAGTTCTGACATGGTTGGAAAGGATAGGATGGCCACGGTAGTCTCCCGTGTGTGGGCCGGGACCATGGGCAACGACGGACGGGCGGGAAATATTAAGGTCAAGGTGAGACTTGGACACGCAGGCTGAGGCGGCTTTGCTTCCCCGTGCGAGACGAAGCTGGGCGTACGTGCTTGCGTTGAGCGTCGCGGCCGAGGGATACGGGCTCGGGATGTGGGAGGCGGGGAAACGGAGGACAGTTAAGATTGGTAAGATTCTGGCCCAGCCAGGTCCAACACCATGGGGGAACGGGTTCGGGAGGGCGAGAGGGGACGCGGATAGATACAAGAGACTACGTACGTCTTTCGGAAAGCGGGATGATGGCAATGAACAAGGGAGTGAGCCTTGGTGCGCGTAATGGTTTAACCTCTCTCGGGGAATATCAATAGCATCAACGGTCCCTCCTAGGTACCAGAACGGCGGTCGAGTCTTCGAGTCTTTTCTTCCTCCCCCCCTCCCCTGCCCCCATCCGTTTTTGGTGGGGGTTTCTCCCCCCGTCGGCCATCTGCTCATGCGCCGAGGAGGAATGGAGGAGGACTCGAGGAACGCGGCGTGGGCTAGTGATGGTGAGGCGGCTGATGATGACGAGTGCGTGGTCGCCGGCCGAGGCTGGTCGAAGAGGGGAGAGCCTAGCCTCCCGTTGGACGATAGCCTCCTCGGATTGATGCCGCAGCCGAAGGACGGCGGAATGAACAGGTGCACTGACGGAGCGCGGGTGTGTATGCGGTTATGCGGCAGCGGCAACGGCGACGGAACAGATCGGTTTGACGAAGGAGGAGCTGGAGCTGGAGCTGAACCCTCAGGATTCCCACGGTCCCACGGGAATAAAAATGAGGAACGCTCCCACTCGGGATTTGGCGTTGCCTCGGGCGGCATCAAAGTATCGATTGCCCTGTAGCGTCCAGGCGTGCCGATGGATCCAGTTGGCGCGTTTGCTATGCCTCTCAGCTGGGATTCCCTCCACAACGATGCGACTCGGGTGGCTCTCTGTGTCTGTGTCTGTGTCTGTGTCTCTGTCTCTTGTTTGTTTGTTTCTATAGTGAGTGAGTGAGTGCATGACGACACAGGATACAGTGGACCGAGAATCGAGACGTCTGCTAGTGCCCAAGGCTCTGGATGGCGAGACAGAGGGCGGCGAACCGGGGGTGCGGAACACTTGGGACGGAACGGGGAGAAGACGAATTTGCAACGGGATGGGATTACGAGATGCTCTAGGTTAGCATCCCGGGTTGCGGTGGGGGTGGAGATGAGATGAATGATGGATGATGATGGATGCACGGCAGAGAGAGGCAAAACGCAAGAGTTTTGCTTGACCTGCCTTCCCGTATTGAAGGGTGTATTCGTTCTCGTCCTCGTCTACCAAGATCAAGTCAAGTGTACTCTCTTCACTCCGCAGTTCCCAGCGGCCACACAGGTACAGGTACCTCTCACCTCTTGATTCATCGGTGAACGGAAGGCGCCGTCGCCTCTGGCAGCAACCACAACGGAAGGACGGTCGTGGACGAGAAGGAGGACACAGACAGGCAATCACTACAGCACACAGGTACCTAGGCAGGTAGGCAGGTAAGCAGAAGGTACGTACCGCAGCACCCCCCTTCCTTCCGTCTCGAAAAAGAATTCAAGCTTATTTCGACAGTCGCCGCACCAAGCTTTTTTAGAGTGGAGGCCAATGTATCCGAAATCGGTACGTACCTCTCTCGCTGACGGCGGCTCGCTGTTCCCCCACCGTCACCGTCCTTGGGAAAAGCCGCCCGGGCCGGTAAGCGCAACCAGACAAGACTCGGAGAGGCAGAACAGAGAGGCATTGAGGTAAATAAATGCCCAATGAAAAGCAGAGAAGGAAAAAAGAGAAGGGGGGGGAGAGGCAAGGGAAAAAAAGAGAGGGAAAAAAAGGGAAAAAAGGGCCCGATTACGATGCGCTGCTGAGGCTCTCGTTTCCCCACCGAGAAGAACAGAATCGACATTCTTCTTGACAGTGCACCGCAGTGAACGGCGATCACACAATTACAGGCATGTAGGCCGGCACAGATGTACCGCTGCCATGTAGATCAGCGCACGGATGGTGCGCGCAGGTACTTGTTCTATGTTCACCCCTCTGTGCGCCCCTGCCCCGCCTCGCCCAAGCATGCCAAGCCCATACAAGCCCACACTAGCCCGCAGCCACCGTCGGCTCCGCTAGAGAAGGTGTTTTTTCCCCCTTCCCTTTAGCTTTTCCACTGACTGGACTCGATGTACGGAGTACTCTGTACGGATAGACTCTGTTTGATTGTGGATTCCCCCCTCCCCCCCCTACGCCCTTCCCTACAGGTACACGTACGTATACCAATAATTGTGGGCGGGAATTGCATTATTCGTTCCGTCCGTCCCGCGGACTACCGCCGCAAGGAAAATGGAGACATAAGCAGAGGCATACTATGTAAGCAGAGGCAGAGGCAGAGGCAGAGAGGCAGACGTCACCACTACTGTATTTGAGATCGACCGTCTCCACCAGAAAACAACCCCCTACCCCCCCCTTCCTCCCGCCCCTCTCTGAGTCCTTTTTTTTTTTTTTTTACGGAGTACCAGTCATCAAGTTACAGTTGTACCCGTACGGCCTGTCGCTTACCAAATACTGTATGCCGCTAACCCGTTCGTCACTGCCGTCCGCACCGAACGGCATCCTAAGGTGAGGCTAGGAGGCGTGTGTGAGACCGTGTCTATCCGACTTGCCGTACTGCGCGATACAAGGAAACCCGTCGTTCCGGAGGGGGCCGTTCCCATAACCCTCAACGCATACTCCAACCCAATCCTCAACTAGACGTCGCTGTCCCCGAGATCGCCACCAATTTGTATCATATAAAATGGGTCAAAAGGTAGTTGTTATAACCTACCATACTCATATAGATTCACGTATATCCCCTCAACCGCAAGAAGGCCTCAATGCGGAGTAGTAGCCAATAAGAACAGGCTCATGTCACTTCCCAATACGATGTAGTTTCTAGTAAATGCATTGGCTCTTAGGGCTATTAGACCTGAAGCTGTAGCGGCCTTAGTAGCCTTCTATAGGACTCTTAGGTGTCTTGAGGTACTGCGGAGAAAAGTGGAATTTATATGGGGATTGAGGCCTTCTCGCGGTTGAGGGGATACCCTCCAACATACAGGCCTCCGGCGTGCCAAGCAGCTTCAGGCTCGTGTCTGAAGTGAGGCATACAGGTATATCCTCTCCGTCGAACTATCCCCTCAACCTACCTGTAAGTACCCCAACTACCCACATGGTCTCTGGCCTTGACTAATCATCCTCCGTCTTGTGTGCTTGTCTCGCTCCTGTTGGGTCTTTCCCTTCTTCGAGAGCACAGGGTTTCTGCACGGAGGGAGGGATCGACCCAACTCTGTTTGACAAGCATTCCTCTCAGCAAGACAATCGACGGACCACAAACGCCGATCAAGACGGGAAAGGAAGGAAAAGAAGAATAGGACCAAAGTAAGAAGGTTTCGGTTTTTTCGCTAGCAACTGTCACTAACTAAATGAAGTCATGCATAAAAGGCAGAAAAAGGTTTAAACCTAAACTGGCTCCGCGGCTAGGTTCTCTCTCTCTCTCCCCGTTCCCGACAGAAACCTCACGTTGGCGCCCTGCGGCCGGCCTTGGCGACATGGCAGTTTTCCGTCGCTTGCCCAAGATAAAAATAAAAATAACAAAGTAGGCTACGAAGACGGGCCAAGACCCCGAGAGCCAGCGGTCCGTACAGATAGATACCTTACAGAGTACAGAGTACAGCTCTAGTCGTGCGAGACTCGTCACCACCATCCAATCCCTACCTACTTACCTGCCTACTGTGGCATTCAGCCTGCGAGTAAATCCAACTCTATCCCTCTTTAGCTTTTCGTTGGCCGTAGTCTCTGGCTCGCCCCCTTTACGCCGAGAGACACCAACTATCAAGTCCAACTCAGCCACCCTCCCAAGACAAATTCAGGCCAGTACCGTAATTTTCAGGTCAAACCGCCAAGCACCGGGGGGATTTTCAAGTATGAGACCATAGGTGCTCGCATACACATCCATCCCTAGAAAAGTATAATCACGCCCAAAAAGGGTCGGGGTTTCTTATACGTCACAAACTCTGTCCTCGGCCAAGCATCGGTTTTATACATTCACTGATCGACCTGTACTCCTCCTCCCCCCCCACCCCCCCCCCACGACGGGCGTAGGCGTGATGACAAGACCCCAGCAACAGTTTAACCACATTATTCTTGAAAGAAGAAAGAACCCCCCCCCCCTGTACCCAATCAAAAAGGTAATCAACTCTCCAGGCCGATCTCCTCATGCGGATGCATTACCCTGACCATAGTCTCCGTTCAGAGACGGAATTAACCATAACCGCAACCAAGCATCGAGAAAGGCCACACCCACCAATGAAGATCCCTGCCCCCCCCCCCCCCCCCCC
>PUHP01000584.1:1337-24047 GCA_006783085.1 Colletotrichum shisoi
GTCCTTTAGATCTATAGATAGGATTTTAATAGTTAGGCTAGAGCCTTACGCCTTCTATACTTCTAATTCTCTTTACAACTTTTTATTCTCCTTTTTAACTTCTATATACTAAAGTTAAGCTTGTGTTATTTAAACCCTATTATCCTAATTAGGATTACACTAGTCTTTAATTTTCTATGCTTTGTGGTAGTAGCCTTGCTAAGGGAAGAATTGCTTAAGCTTATCCTTTAAGGTTTCTTTAAATTACTATTTCTTGAATATCTATGGGCTGTAGGCTGTTAGCTTGTGTATTGTTAGCTAGGTTGAAATAGGTGTAATCTGTATTCCCTGTTCTGTTAATTACTAGTGCGTATCCTAAGGGTCCTTTATTAGTAACCTAAGAGTAGACCTTAAAGGTTGGTAGGATTGAGATTACTTTCTTAACTAACTTTTTTAGTGTTTTTGTGGTATTACTTACAAAGTATAAGGTCTAATTAGGCTAACTTACAGCTTGCTAGGCCAAATATGCGGGGTCGTGGGTGATCATGCAGGTCGGCCTAACTTCAAGCCGCTCTTAGTCGGGTTGGCACTAATGGTGCACTGTACTTTGGGAGTGTTAAAGCCGACAGGGCCTTAACTCAGTGAAGGCAATGAGCTGAGGGAACTACCGGTAGGGAGCGGACACGCGGGGTAAGATACCAGGGCCTACCTTACACAAACTGTCCCTACGGCTGGTCGCTTATGAACCGGGTGCGTCGGCGTAGGCCAGACCAAATGTCTCCCAAAGAATGGGTTTGCTAATGCTTACGGCCCCCGCTCCTAGCAGCTCTGGCGGCAAGTTGCTATCATCGATGGCTATTTCTCCTACGGGGTGCTGTACCCACCTCTCTCTAAGGAAGGTCAAAAACACCCAAACTGCCTCCCATCACAAAGCCAGCTGCGCTTTGCTTAAAATCAACACTAAATGTTGTGCATTAAAGCCTGATGACAAGTACCTACTTTAGTGAACAACCGTAGTAATCGTATTGCATATTTCACTCTTATGTAAGGCTAACGACAAGGCATTATGCAACCTCGTTCTATATATAATATGTTATTAATCCTGTGCATAGTTGTTTTGTCTTATTGCTATCTCCGGGTAGACTGAAAAACGATTGCGCGTATCTGAATGAGGTATACGGGAGGCAAAGTACATACAGTCCGCCCGCATATCGACATCAGCCGTCATTAACCACAGACATCAGGACACTAGACCTTTATTCACTGCAGCCACGACGCAAGCCAGCGGCTTGTCACAGGCTCGGCCCCGCAACTGGCCCTTTTGGGCTTATTAGAGACCTATGTAATTTGTTTTGTGGCAGCCTCGAAGCCGTATCACTGGCGGTCCAGAAGTCGGTGGGCGGGGTGATAAGCTCTGCATAAGCGCTGATTTCCGCCAATCAACAGCAACATACTCCCCTTAACCATGATTTGGAGCCGAATTCTAAACAGGGTATTGATAATGATGACCACCCTTTTCCTGAACATGATCTGGCAGCCAACAACAAGCGAGAACTGGTTTCCATATAGCTTCAAGGTACAAATATTTCTAGTCGTCGCTAAAATGTAATGCATATGTCCTGAGCCTCTCACTGTCTTCCTTTTGCTACTGATACTCAGTTAAACCCATTAAGAACTTCCTCTAGTTACGGCGTACAGTAAGCTCCTGCACAGAGAAAAGAGTTTTACAGGAACAGCTGTCATTTCATCTGTGAAGACGCTGGTTATGGGCATGTCGAATTTCACCGACAACTAGGAAATCATCAACGCTTTGCTCCCAAATGCGCCCATACATACGAACAGGAAGCCCGGTGTGCCGAAGGGCAGGACAAGTTCAGTGCAAAGCCGTCAGCGAGCTGTGCATCAGAAAGTGACTATCGCTTCTAGTCGATCCTGCAACAAGTGTCATTCTCTGAAATCTGTGGGAAGCCTCTGGGTAACGATGCCTCATATCAATGTGGCGGGACAATTAACACTATGACCACATCCTAATTCGGCGCCCAGCTTCGTCGATCTAATACCAAGGGGGAAAAGCCACTAACAAACGGCTTCGGGCTGGTTCAATGGCGATTTAACTTTTGGCTAATTGACTAGTATCTCTTAATGGGTCTTGAATCTGTGCACGCGACGCCCTGCTTTCGGAGTTTGTCCATTCAGAGAATAGCCTGCATGCAATCCTTCCCAGAGCTTATGTCCTTAAATATTAAACCGGCACTCAAAGCCCTACTATTGTAAGGAGACGATGATCGAAATGGGGGACCGCGGCTTGAAGGCTATAATTCTAGCTCTTGAAGGGGGGGCTCACCTTGATGCTGGGTTCTTAGCTATGATAGGACAAGGACGTTGAGCTATTTAAAAGCTGATGAGCTAGACAGTGGTGTGACGATCAAAGTTGCCACGAGACAATTTTACACTACTACCGTGTACATTTCGGACCCATTGAGATGCGAAATGGCATTTAAGTCTTGATGGCCACCCTTCGTCTGAGGTTACTCAATTCGCATTCTCACCCAAGTCTTCCATCTTTTCCTTATCCTATCACTCAATCTGCGATCATGGGGAAAAGCTGTAAGAAGTCGCCCGTCAAGACGGCGATGAAATGTTTCGTCGGAGCATGGGGATTCATCAACTCGACGCTGGTGTAAGTTTCATCTGCCATGCAGAGATAGATCCCTTTGTCTCGGAATCGTCTGCTCACATAAATCACAGCAACACCACCTCCGGCGACATCATCACCCAGGACTGGGCCTACCCCGTCCCCTCTGGCATGTCTCTGTTCACCCCCAACGGATACACCGCGTTACTGGTCACCGCCAACGACACGACTCGTCCTGACCTTCGGCCTCAGGGGCTGGACCAGAGCAACCCAAGCTCCTCTCCCGACTCGGAGTGGGCCAAGATTGGCAAGTACAGCGTCGCCGGTGCCGGACCGTTCCGTCTGTCCAATGTGACGGATGAAAAGGGCCCAGAGGGTCCCGAGGGCGTGCAGACTGGAACGTTCCTGACGTCTACGATCCCGGCTCGCCTCGGTCCTTATGAGTTTACCTTCAAGTTTTACAACGACTGCTCGGCTTGGAACCTCCATCAAGATGTTGGGGCTGGGCTCCAGAGGGTTGCGTGGTACTACAGACTGCCCGATCAGGATGAGGACTAAGAGACGTACGATCAAATACGCCGGCATAGTTTAGTGCGGTTGTTACGTCGCCTCGAGAGGGCCTTGAACATGTTAATATTTGGTTTAGATAGTCATCTAGACAGCACTACGGAGCTATGTTGCACCTAAAAACATTCCCTAGAATTGCAAATCCCGACTGGGTGTCTGTCAAAGACGCAGGTTCTCACCACTCGATGAGAGAATCTCGTCGAGAAGACCAGAAACTAAGCGCCCCAAGTTCGGCCTCCAACCTGTCTCATTCCAGTACCCCATACTCGCCGGTGCCGATATCGTTGAGCGCACCCCGCGCGTCGACCTCTTCGAGCGTGGCAATCTATACGGCCCCGGCGACGTGGTCTCCGTTCGTGAACCGGCCGTCGCCGATCCACCCGGCTGTCTCCCCGAGCTGCGTTCTGTAAAACTCGGTACCCCTTTGACGCTTCCGGGGAGTTCGTCCCCGTGCCAATCATATCCCGGGACCAATCCCAACAGAGCCAGACTCGACCCCCGTGACGGAACCCATCGTGTCAAAGGCCAGAGGGGCGAACGCGGCCATGGCCTGCGACAGGCTCTTCAGAATCCGCAAAACGCATCTCCTCACGCGGCGGCACGGCATGGTCCGTGGGGCCGGATTCGGGGACGGAGTCGGGGCCGGAGTCGGAGTCAGAGTCGGGGTTGTCGAACCAGACCCCCGACACGGGCTTCCCCGGCACGAAGCTCAGGCACATGTATAGCCAACACCCTGGCCTATTGCTTGCTGTCGTGTTGCCATGAGCTGGCTACTTTTGATGGTGGCAGCACAGTCTGGTTTCTTCCTCACATTCAATGGCCAGCAGATGGGTGTAGTGTTCGGTTACCCAAGTACCATGTCAGAGGGGCCGGATGTGTATCTAACAAGCGGAATCGAAACCGACGTCCTCATCTACAACCGAAATCTACTGCAAGAAGCCGACCAGTGTGCCCTTGGCGTCTGTTGTCTTGATCAACGACATTGTTCCGGTGTACTGACAACTCTTCCATGTATCTTCTCCGCCCCTAGGGATCGCACCGCAAGCGTCCAGGTTCGATTTCGGATTGACACTTGAACCATTCTCAATTCCCGCAGGCAAACGCCACCATAGATCTAGAAAAGTCCGTCGACCCGAGCGAGTGTCGAATCTCCGTCTGTCTCAGTCTCAGCCCTCGGATTCCGCATCTGGCCACGCCACACGCGCTCGTCCTCCTACCACTCTGCAGTAACCCTTCCGATTTCATCTGGGCGACGACGGAGACGGCGGGCGCTCCTGGGACTACGGAGAAGACATTCACGTCGTCACCAGAGCCTGGCCGCAAAACAACACACAGCAACAGCGTCGCGAACGGCCTGATTCTGGAATCCCTTGCTAAAAATTTGCTGGCGACTTGCTTTATAAGAACCGATGACGGTTCTGCCACGAGGCCCGAAACCTTTGTAACGACCTTTTGGGAATGGGTATCGTGACCAACCGACCTGACGGATTCCGCGTTCCAAGTTTGACAGCATCATGTCTTTGTCGCGTCAAGTCAACTACAGCACCATCCGGGCCATGGCTAGCTATCAGGCCCTCTCGTCAACCCCAGCCCCAGACGTGTGATCATGGAACGTAGCCCAGCCGGAACAAGCCCACCGGTCATCCATGCCATCATCACACTCCCCCTGGACTCACGGTCCTGGCCCGAGACCAACGTGAAGCCGCCGGGACAACAGCCACGCAGACTCAGCCCTCGCGGACCTCGTACACAAAAACAGCGCCCCTCCCCTCCTCCGGCGCAAAGTACAACCTCACGCGGCCCCCGACGAGCGCCACGTCCATCGGGTTCTTCGTCATCAGCGCCCCGCGGGCACCCCCCGCCGCCGCCGCCGCCGCCGCCGCCGCCGTCGTTGTTGTCGTCCTCTCCATGAACGGCATCTCCCACACCGGCGTCATCCCGGCGTCCACGTCCACGACCGCCAGCCCGCCGACCTCGACCCCGGCCGCCAGGGTCGCGATGCCCGAACACAGCGCCAGCGACCGGCCCCCGACGCGGCCCAGCGACTTGCAGTCCTGGTAGTCGATCCAGTGCGACGGGTTGACCATCACCTCCTCCGGCACGTCGAACCCCGTGCCGCTATCGACACCATCACCATGAACAAGCCGGACCTGCTCCTCTTCTCTCCCACCACCAGTATCACCACCACCACCGCCACCACTACCGCCACCACTACCGCCACCACTACCGTCACCCCCCTTTAGATCCCACCGCCTCGCCACCCTCCCTCCCCAGCTCAGCGTCGTCAACGTCCCCGTCCCGACATCATGCACAACGCCCCCCTGGTGGTCCCCCACGCGGAAAACCCTCTCCACCCGCAAGTCAACCGGGTCGACCCGCACCACCGTCGCCGTCGAGTTGGGCCTGTACTGCGACAGTGTCGCCCAGATGTGCCGGCCGTCATAGTCGAGCCCGCCGTTGTGGTACTTTGGTCCCCCCCCCCCCGGCGTCGTTAGCATCCTTCTTCACTTCCTGCACTTTATACAGGCCAAAAGGACCGGAAGAGGACTGTTTTTTTTTTTATCTTTCCTTTTTTTCAGGAAAGGAAAACTCACCTCCGCATCCCCTTCCTTCGAGACGACCCAGTCCGCCAACCGCCGCCCCCGCCCGTCAAACACCACGAAATGCGCAAACCCGGCCCCGGCGCTCCGGTCCGTCCCGTCGATCCACCGCCCGTCCGGGAACTTCTCCGTCGGGACGGTATACTCCCCCGCCGAGACCCAGAACCTCTCCTGCTCCTCCTCGTCGTCGTCGTCGTCGTCGTCGTCGTCGTCTCCTCCGGCCCCCGTCAGCCTCACAATCCCCTCGGGCTCCCACACATCCCCCTCCAGCTCGATCTTCATCACAAATCGCAACCGGCTCCCGCCGTCACCACCACCACCACCGCCGCCGCCGCCGCCGCCATTCATACCAGCCCGCGTCAGCCCCGTCAGCTGCCTCACAATCTCCGCCCCGTCCCGCGCGGGCCCGGCCGGCGGAAGCGGCACCGGCGCAAGCGGGACCCCCGGACGTAGCCTCGTCAGGTTGCCCTCGTCCATCGCACTCGTGCCTCTCGCGATGATCGTGCCGACGAGGAACGAGCCGGCGAGGACGAGCTGGTACGGTACGAATCGCATCCCCTGCGGTGGCTGATGCCGGCCTGGGCGTCTGTTGCGACCGAGGACTGGGACGGTCGTTCTGTTCTGGGTGTCGCGGTTCCCGAGCACGCCGTCAATGTATGTATTCAGCAACAGGCGGTGCTCTGCAATCTCTGGGATGGCAGCAGAGTACTTCGTTCTGTGAAGTTGCTCGAGATGATGTGTACTTGTAGTTGCGAGAAACCCTTATTCCCCCGGAAACGCCGGAGAGATCAACGTCTTTGGCCACTCTCCCTCCCCGCACGCGCATTACGCAGGCCGAGAGCCCAGTCACGGCCACCACACCACGCCACGTGTATCGGACGAGGTTGCACGGATCTCCACAATCAGAATCAAGGCTTGCATCATCACGAAGCACCAGGGGCAGTAGATTTACATATTCTATTCATCTAGTTCCATCACATACTAATGACACATGAGGAATCGCCCGCTCAGACCATCATCACCAACGTTATGTACGGTATCAGACATCATCAACATGATGCCCGCGGCAATCAGAGCCCGGCATGCTTCGAGTCCGCAACTCCAGAAATTAACTCCATCATGTACACCGCTGCTGCGTGCTGCCACGCTCCAGAAGAGAGGCGGACGCTGGCCCGTCATCCCTCGTCCATCCTTGATGAGAAAGAAAAGAAAAAAAAGATAAGCGATGGGGGAACAAAAAAAGACTACTAGGGTCATGACCTTACACTGTCTTGCCGCCGCAGTCTGGGATCACGACGCCAGACTTGATGTTGCGGTTAACGTCCATCAGGCCCCACTGGTCCTCCCATTCCTTGTTCTTCTCGTTGAACTTGATCTTCCACGGCTCGTCAAACGCCGAGAACCAAAAGTAATTGGTACCGTTGGCCAGCGCAGGACACACCCACTCGTCGAGCAGCTCGTTCAGCTCGCTGATACCGGCGACCGAGCGCGTTGGGCAGTCGACAGCCGTGCCGTCGCCGCAGTTCATGCCGCCCTTGGTGGGCCAGCCGACCTCAGCAATCACGTTCTTTTTCTTGTCCGACTTGAAAAAGCCGCCGGCCTGGTTCTCCCAGAAGGCGTACGTCCACATGGCCGCGTCGTTGGCATTGGTTCCCGAAAAGAAGGGGTGGATGTTGGCCATGATGTAGTCGCTCTTGGCCGCCAGCGAAGCCGTCCAGTCGTCGCCAAGGTCCGACGTGGCCACTGGTAGGCTCAGTCCCTTGGCCGTCAGATTCGTCCGCACCTCGGCGAGGAGGTTGCCCAACGCCGCCTCCGTCATCTCCTGTCGGAACAGGATCTCGTTGGCCACGATGACGCCCTCAAAGTATTTGTCGCCGTACACGTCGAGGATATCCCACATCTGTTCGAGCTGCCTCGCGTTTGTCGTCGTGTTCTTGTCCTGCCAGACGCCCATCCAGATTTTGATCGTGTCCTCCATCTTGAGTTGCTGGATCGAGTGAATGAGCATCTGGGTCTGGTTGCAGTCCGTTCCGTACAGACGAATCGTGTTGGTGAGCTGGCTGAGCACCGCGAGATCGCGCGTGATGTTGTTCTGCGAAGGTGGGTCGTGGATGCATTCGGGGTATTGGGTGTTGATGGGTGTGTAGTCCATTCCGGGGAAGACCTTGTGCAGTTGCTTGTTGTTCATGAGCTCCTTGATCTCAGAGCTGTTAATGTTCAGGTCGCCGTTGGAGTTCTTGTCGTCGTCCGCCGATTGGCCTTGGCCTGATTTACTTGAACCGCCTTCTCGGTTGGTTCGCGAGACAAGGCCGCCAACGATGCCGCCGGTGATGGCGCCGATGATGACGAGGACGACGCCTACAATGATGCAGATCTTCCACTTCTTGCCTGATTTCTTCTCGTTCCTGAGCCATTCCGACTTCTCCTGTGCTCCAAGGTCGACGGCGCTGCCGTTCTGGTACCCCGCGGCCACGTCTTTTGGGTCGTAGTATCCGCTGACATTGCGGTTCGCCATGAGACCGGTAGCGGCAGCGCCGCCAGCGACGGCTGCGCCTGCTGCCGCAGCCTTGCTTCTTCCCGTACGGTCGCTGTTAGATAGGCTAAGCATCGAGTTGCGTCCGCTCCTGCTCCGTCCATATTCCAAGCCGTCATCGCCGTCGTCCGCAATCAAGTTGGGATCCACAACACCGAGATGGCCAGGGTGTCTCTGGTAGTAAGGGTTGTCGTTGTAGTAGTCGTTGAAGCCGTACGGACTTGAGGCCGCCGATAGTCTGGCTGGGGATGCACCTGCGCCTTCCAGGGCGGTCAAGCTCGAGTGCGAGTCACGGTCCGGGAGACTGCCTGGGTATGGGCGCGGGGCAGCCGTCATTTCGTAGGCATCGCCCCGGGGTTGGTTGTAGGCTTGTGGGGGAGCGTTTGGTGGCTGCTGGAACTGGCCTCGAGCTTGAGGCGGCGCCTGGCCGACATTTCTCATGGCATCGATTCCGCTCTCCCTCGCGTTACGCTCGGCGACCGTGTAGGCGATGCCAGCCATGCCTCCGGATGCCGTGTCGCTGAAGTTGTCTGCGCCGGGGGTGATGTTAGGGTTGAGATTGGGCTGCGGCGCAGGTGCATAGCGGTCGGGGCCCCAGTCACGATGAGGCGGGACATGTGGAGTGGCATCGATAGGCGAAACGGCGTGAGCGGCGTAGCCAGCGGCAGCGGCCCCTCCGACGGCTCCCACGGCAGCTGGTGGTGGACCCTGGCGATCGTTCCGCCGCTCTGCCCTCAGGTGGTTGAAGCTGGGGTCGGCATGAGCGTCGGGATACTGCTGGGGTCTCGGGTCCTGTTCTGGGTAGTAGGGCTGGGGCGCGTCATTGTGATAGTGACTGTCCTGATAGTGTTCGGGGGGGTTAGGGGTGTGGGAGCTATAAGCGTTGTCCAGAGGCTCACGCTCGGCAGTGCCGTCGTCGAAGTCGTACCGCGGCATGATTCGGAGTCGTGGGCAGGCGGGATTAGAGTGAACGTGTCGCACCCCTCGTGGGTTGAATTATTGACCGACCAACAGCCCAAAAGGCCTTTCTCCTGTCGAGTGTGGACGAGAGAGGGGCCGGAGGAAACGAGAGTCGTCGGAGAGGTGAAGGTTGTCGAGCTGGGATGGGACTGGCTATGGCGAGAGCGTCGGGGAAAAGAATGCGGGTGCAATCTTGGATGTCTCGGATCGAAGACTGTTTAATTGTGAGCGGTTGGTTCTTAGTGCAAGTGCTTTGTGATCATATTCGTCTGGCCATTCCAGCGACGGCAAGCAAGCGACGGGGAGAGGGCAGTTGGAACGGAAGAGTTGCCGGAGGCGAGGCGGACACAGAAGTAAAAACAAGACTCACTGACCTCGGTGCACAGCAGGTCGCCGGGCGACTTGAAGTAAAGGTGCGAGGACGACAGGCAGGCGACGTCAGCAAGTTACCAGGGACTAGTCCGGCTCTCGGGGGTTTTGACTGCGGTAGGGCGCCGCAACGGACACGAGATCCTTCGTGTGTGCGTGTGCTCGTGTTGGTGGGCAGGCGATGGGCCTGCAAAGGCAATAGCAGGTGCGACAGTCGTGGATGCAAAAAGTGACACACTGCCGGGCGCAGCAAGACGTTGTCTTGGAACCCCTATTGCGACGAACCGGGTCGAAAGCGGTTCGAGGGACGGAAGAGGAGGAGAGGGAGAAGGAGAGAAAACACAAGAGAAAGGTTTCAACGGAGTCGGTTCAGCCAGGCTTGTCAGTAGTGAGTGAGCGTTTTGGGCGTACGCCACTGGGACCCGGGCGAGGTTAGGCGCCAAGAGGGTGGACAGGGTGTTTTGGGGGTGTGTTTCGCACGCAGCGGCGGTGCCTGGCCGGGAATTCGTATTTGGTAGAGCGGTACGGCTCGCTTGTCTGGCGTTACGTTACGGCTGCTCGTATCCCGTCGACGAAGGCGACAGACTTGTGGGTTGATCGCCCGCGGGGTGCGTAGTGGGCGCAGAGAGGTCGTCGATTCGGTCGAGTCGAAATGGTCGAGGGTCCCCGGAAGGTGGTACGGGGAACGAGGGAACCGGTCGGAGTTGTCGACGAGGACGAGGCGAGGATTGAAAAGGTGAGGAAGCCTTGGAAGGGAAGGGAAGAGAAGAGGGACGAGGACGAGACGCAGCGTAGCGGTGCTGCGGTGCTGCGGTGTTGCGTTGTTGCGTGGTGGGCAGTGGACGACGCTAAGGTTGCATTGCACGTTGGAGGGTGGCTTGGATCTTGGATCTTGGATCTTGGATCTTGGGCTTGACTATTGGGGGCTGCTTTCTGCGTCCGGCTTCCAGCTTCTCTCTCTCCTTGGCTGGGTGTCGGTCGTGGTTCGGACCCGTCACCGGCGCAGCGGGCAGAGACGGCGACGGGGGGTGTGGAAGCGGGAGCGGATGCGGATGCGGACAGACGAGAGATGCAAGATGCAGCAGTCGAGATGAAGAGAGTCGACGGCCTGGAGCTGCAATAGGTCTCTATACCTGAGGAAGGATGGAAGGAGTTGAGGGCGTGTGTGAGACAAATTGGAAGGACCTCGAGGGCGGAAGGAAGCAACTGAGGTCTGGCTGGGCAAGAACGCGCAAACACACACACACACACACACACACAAGGCACAAGGCACAAGACACAAGGCAAGACGCAAAGCAGATGGAGCAAGGGAGGCCGTTGTTTCCCTCCCATCCATCCATCCATCCATCCACCCAGGCCATCCAGGCCATCCCCGACCTATGCGCATCCGCAACCCATCCCTTCCTTCCTTCCTTCAGAGTGGCAGGACAAGCAAAGCACAGGTGGTGTGCGTATACGTACCGTGACGACTGCTCTATGCCAGGTAACAGATACACTTCTGAGGGAAAGTACGGATGCACCACTTCCTGCCCGAGAAACACCAGAGACAGAAGGAAGGCAGGAAAAACAACACCACCATGCGGATACACCACTCTTTCCTCGGTCAACACAGCAGAGAAAAAGTCAAAATATTGCCAGCCCCAACTGACAATTGACAATTGCCTCTTTGGTGGGTGCCGCAGTGACCACCAGACAACAGCGGATGCCGGGAACCCACCCAGCCTTGTACCTCTGCACGGGAATCTTGGTGACGATGTACCTCGGCCACGCTTGGCTGACCTGGTGCCCTGGTCCTTGGGGCCGAGTGCCGTTCTGGGGGAGGCGGCGTCACCTCCACCAAGTATCGCAGCCCATTGTGTAAATTCCCGAAAGCAGCCGTTTGACCTTGACAGAGCCATTGTTTCTCGGGCGTTTCTTTTTTTTTTCCTCGCTGGTATAATTTATGCTTGTTTGTAAGTGAGGGATGATGTGATGTGTAAAAGTGGGAGCTAGAGTGAGCGATAGCCTCGAGTGGAAGTAACAGCTTAAGTGAGGGTGAGTGACAGCTTGAGTGAGTGACTGACTGACTGACTGACGGCACTGCGCTCCATCGCCCCTGCCAAAATAAACTGGGCAAACCTTGTGACCGTCGGCGCCTGCCCCGTATTTGCTTTTCTTGTGGATCCCCTGGTCCGCCCGTGGTTGGCTGAGCGACGCCGTCCGCCGAGACGCCTTCTCCTCCCGGGCCTCCTCCTCTTTTTAAGTGTAACTGCGCCGCAATTCCCACGAAACCCAACCGTTTTCAGCGTTGCATGTACGGATACCTCCGCTGCTGTGCTGACCTTTTTATTTTCTCTTTCTTTTTTCCCTCTCCCCCCCCTCCTTTTCCCTCCCTCGCTTTGCTTCTCCGCCGCTCTCTCCCCCCTTGCTGACCCATTCCCCCACGATCGTCATGCAAGAAGTCCACGAACGGTAAGGCCGACCGCCGCCAGCCACCTGTACCGTGTACGAGTACAACGGGCCGACCGTACGGATAACGGATATTCGCACAAATAAAGAGAAGAAAGAGGCGCCGAGTAACGGGATCGACCGGCCCTCTACCGAAGCAGACAGGAGAGACTCCATCATGACACTGTCCACCACCAACCGCCCTGTTCATCATCATCATGCCCATCACCACCATATTCATCATCATCGTCATCATCATCACCCACAACCAACCAACCTCTGTCCAACCACCCCAAATTCAATTGCCCGCCATTGACTTTTTCTTTCCCTCCCGCGTGACATGGTCCATCCATCAGCGCAATTCCGAAACTGCCATCCCATCCCCCGTCGTCCATTGTCAATTTCCCATGAACCACCCACAGCTCCCGTCACAAATAAGAAACATGCCCGACCCCCGAAACCCTCGCGACCGCCAGGGACCACCCCCTTCAGTCTCATCGTCTCATCGTCTCATCGTCTCATCGTCTCATCGTCTCGTCGTCGTCTCATCGCCTCATCGTCTCATTGTTTCATCGTCTCATTGTTTCATCGTCTCATTGTTTCATCGTCTCATTGTTTCATCGTCCCATATCCTCTCGCACTGCCGTCCTGTCTGCGAACTCAACAACGGTGCACTCCCCTACATGGAGGGTAACCTGCGTGAAGCACGCTGAGGCACAATCATGTCGAACCCGCCCTGCCCTGCAACGCTGATCCATGTCGGCGCATGACATCACTAGATTGCCTGGGCCGGCTTTCGACCCGGTTCCTCTTTCGGGCCAACGACATAACCATGTCAGTCACTCTTCTCGACTCTCGACAATTGCCCTGAACGGCACTCAGCCGTCTTGGGGCGAGCTGATGCGACGACGCAATTTGCTGCTTGCAGCCCTGCGCACGGCCAGACCGCGCCTCTCACTCACTGGCGGCGGCGCTTCACTCGCACGCTCATTAAGCCTCTTACTTATCCGTACTGGCTCTCCACTCACTGCCCCCTCACTCATCAGCCTCCCATTCACTGGCACTTCAGCTCCGACGCCACACCTCCGCCCTCTGCTCCTGACTCCTGTCATGAACGCCTTCTTCCCGCATGCACCCCAGCTTTGTCAGTCCTGCCAGGTGCCGTCTGTCACATCCATGATCCATCAGTCAGTCGTCTGTCGTCGGTTGTGTAACAGCCGACGGACAGCCCGTCACTCTGAACCTCCCTCCAGGATCCCCCCAACTGCTGGACCTGAGACCCGTATCGGCGAGTCGGACGATACAGCAGCAGGGTGATCCAACATGCAACCTTCCCCTCTCTTCCGCCCAGAAATAGATCGGTTCTCCGAGAAAGAGCCTAAATTTATGCTGCCCACATATTGCCATCCCCACACCGTCTGCAGTATTGCCTCTCAAGACGAACAACTCTCAGTTGGCAGCGGCACGCTGGGTGGGCATTCGATCGACTCCTGATGACTCAGCCCCGCTGGCGTCTTCCGTGAGTCGATTGATGAGTGTGATGCGTGAGTGGAAATGGCCGGATAGAGTGCCAGTTGTATTTGGTGCAAAGATGGTGGCTGAGATGCTGCTGACTTCATCACTGCAAACAGCTGTGACGGTGGCCGGCTGCGCTCTGCCGGCCCCAATCTTTCCGTCTTCCGACGAAATGACCTGGCCCGCCCTCTTTGAATCTGCCTGCCAAGTGCGGTGGCTGACGGGGGAATACCGTTAAAGGTAGAGTCTATGTTCAACCTTGGATACATACCTGTGGCCCTGCGACGCAAAGGGCTTTTCGAGGCGGGCCCTTTGAGCCAAAAGGCAACGGCTAGGCTTGGGGAATCCATACCTGTAAACGGCACGAGAGTATTACCGAAACCGGCTTCTGTTGCTCGTCACTTGTGGATATCAGAAGCACACTGGGGGCCCAGGGAGGAAGGGCGTTCGACCACACCGGGTTGAGGGTCGCCATATCCATATGCCACCACACAACATCGCCCAAGTGAAGATGAATAAACTAGTCAGTGTGGACGGCCGATAAAGGCAATCTGGCGGCGCAGCTCAAAGAATCCACGGAGGCATGCAGGGTCCCCGCCGCGCTCTTTCGCCCTTGGCGTCCGACAAGGAGGGATGGCCAGGCGCTGGGCCTTCCGCGCCGCATCCTTTCACGAAGGCGGCCCGTTTCGTCCGGCTGCCGCATTCGGCGCGCCAAGGCGGCGCGCGTCAGGTCCCCCCATTCGTGGGGTTCGTTTCGTTCCGCTGGCTGGGCCCATGGAGGGGGTGGGGGTCGTGGATGAGGTGAAGCGTGCGTTGGCCTGGCCAGCCCGTGATATCAGGTGAAGTTCAAGTGGCATCACCCGTCAATACAAAGCACCCTGGTGGATTTCTCCTGGTGATAAACTGGAAGCGGAGTCATTCGTCAGGCAAGTGAACTGGTTCAGATGCTGAGGGCGGGGAACAGGAGGCTTGATTGAACTGAGATTGACTTGACTATTTTCAACCTCATGCTCTTTTGGGGAGACGAGCCTCGAACTTGACCTCGCTGCAGACTGCTTGTGGGGAATTTCAGTCAGTATGGCGGCGGTCACTTGCAGCCCATAGGTCAGTACTGTAGAGGAAAGAAGATGGCCGTCATGTATCCAAAACATCATACTCACGGTGACGTCGTAGCGTGATCGCGTTTTTATTAGTATTATCCAGGCGTGCTCCTCCGCCCCTGGCCATTGTCTGGCCCTCCCGTCCCGTCAGGCTACTCCAAGAGAAGGCGAATCCCCACGGGATGGAAAGACACAAATTCCAAAGTAATGAAGGGGGAAAAAAGGACGGTGAGCCTCATGGGAGATATTAAAGGGTTTTGCTGCTGCTGCTGCTGCTGCTGAAGTAGTGTTGCTGCAAGGGCTCTTTTCATTCTGCCCATCCCTCTCCCCCTGGGAACTCGAAACAAAACGAATGTCGGATATCAAGATGAAGACATGTAAAAAAAAAAATTTGGGGGGAGGGCAATCGAGGGCGCGAGGAGGCGGCGTCCCTAGACCTCTCTGGCATCGTGGACGGTGCTGCCCTCCACATGGACGATGTTGGCACTGGCGTCGACCTCGTAGTGCTTCTTGGCCGTGGACGCCTTGACGGGGTTGGGGGACGAGAAGATGATGTCGAGCTCCTCGAGCTGTGAGGTGGGCAAGGGTGGCAATGGTCAGCCGGTGTTGTCTTTTTTCTTTTCTTCTTTCTTTTTCTTTTTCTTTTGCTGTTCTTTAGGGAACGAAACGGGGGCTCAAAACTTACAGTGCGGTTCTTGGTCTCGGGGACGAGGAAGTAGAGGATGCCGGCCTGGACGAAGCACCAGACGCAGAAGACGATGTAGGTCCTCCACTGGATATCTTCGAGGGCGACGGGGACACCAAACTGGTTGGAGAGAAGGGCTGAGAGAGAGAGAGAGAGAGAGAGAGAGAGAGGAAGATGTTAGAGAATTTGGAATCGGAACAATGCCGATTACTCAGACGACATCGACGGGTGCATTGCTTACCAAAGTTGGTGAAGAGGCCGCTGAAGGCCATGCCCTTGGCTCGGATCTCATAGCTGAGGACCTCGACCGGGTACAGGGCCTGCATCGGGGTCCAGCCGGCGGAGTAGCAGATCTGGAAGATGTAGACCCAGGCCAGCATGGCGCGGGAGACGTTGGGGTTGATGGCGGCGGCGGCGTCCTTGTCGTCCATGTCGACGATGTTGGCGATGGAGGCCGGGACGATGACGCCGATCCAGCAGAGGCCGCAGACGATGTTGACGACGATGAGCATGGGCCGGCGGCCGACGCCGTCGACGACGGAGGCGCCGGCGGCGGCGAAGACGATCTGGATGGCGTTCATGCCCATCTGGACGTTCATCTGGGTCGAGTCGCCGCGGATGCCGGCGGTGTCGAGGAAGGCGCTGAGGAAGTAGGAGACGATGCCGTTGCCGGCCCACTGGCCGAAGCACGAGACGAGACAGTTGCAGGTGAGGCGGTAGAAGGAGGCGCGGTTCTTGAAGAGGGCGCGGTAGTCCCACCACTTCTTGTCGGAGCCCTCGACCTCGAGGAACTCCTCGTACTCGTTGATCTGTAGCTTGACCCACTCGCTGTCGCTGTTGCCGCGCGTGTGGAGGCGGCTGAGGATCTGCCGGGCCTCCTCGCGCTTGTTGTTGGTGTAGAGCCAGCGAGGGGACTCGGGGAGGAAGAGAGAGCCGAGGAGGATGATGCCTGGGAACCTGGAGGTGGGGGGGAAGAAACGCCGCCGCCACATGTCAGCCATCATATCCTCCAAAGAGAAAGAGAGGAATTAGGTTAGGGGGAGGGAGGTGGGGAGGGAGGCGGGGATGGAGGGGAAGAGGAAGAGAGGCTACTTCCTTGGAGGACTTACATGGCCTGGAGACCGACGGGGATGGCCCAGCTCGTGGAGCCTCCAAGGTCGAGGGCGCCGCGGGCGGCACTGCTGGCAACGAGGGCGCCTACGGGCCACATGACGTTGTAGAGACCGCCGCAGACGCCGCGGTGGGCCGGGTGGGCGACCTCGACGACGTAGATGGGGCCGGCGGCGGCGGCGATTCCGACGCCGAAGCCGAGGAAGAAGCGGCCGGCCATGAACTGGTTGACGCTGCCGGTCTGGATGCAGGTGATCTGGATGATGACGCCGATGACGATGATGAGGGAGCCGAGGAACATGCCGACGCGGCGGCCCCAGGTGTCGATGGCGGGGCCGACGAAGGGGATCGAGACGACGCTGCCGATCTGGTACATGGCGGTGACGATGCCTGGTGGCGTTAGTTTATTGGGGTTCGTCCTTGATTTGATATCAGGTCCCCCGTTGTGCCTCTCATGGTATCATGGGATAGGAGGTTCAAGATGAATCGGGGTCTAGACCTACCAGCTGCGATTCCCTTGTTTTCGACGCCAAAGAAGTCCTTGAAATCATCGTTGGACAGCAGCGTGCCGAACAGCGAGCCGTCGTAGCCGTTGGTCGTCGAGCAGCAGAAGGCGACCATGATGATCGGGATGATGATGGGGTTGCCGAGCCACGAGGGCGGCTCCTTCAGCATAGCCTGCTGGAAGGCCTCGTCGCCGATGGCCGTCTTGGTGACGACGACGGCCGGCTGCTTCGCCTCGTGGACGCTGACGTCCTTCTCATCGTGGGCGTCGTGGGCGGTGGTGGCGGCCATCTTGGATGGTTCGCCGTGAGCCGGTGGTACAGTAATAAGACCAGGGCGTGGTGACACACACAGAGAGAGAGAGAGAGAGAGAGAAAGAGAGAGACAGAGAGAAGCAGGGGGGGGAGAGGTGTATGAGATGGGTGACGAAGAAGAAGAAGAAGAATGGGAACACGGGGGGGATGATGGATGACTTTATGATTTTTGTTTTCCTATTCCGTGTTTGCTTTCTATTTTCCCCCCCAAAAAAAAAAGGACCCGGTGATTCGTCTCCGGGAATCACGCCCTTCTCAACCCTCCTCGAGGCCGATCCCAAAATGGAACGCAGGAACAAAACCGTCCCCCAAGATGCGGAATTGTTGGCGGGTAGCCGGCCCTGTGCCTAGGTAAAGGGGGTGAGCGCGGTGTGCCTCTCGCCGTGTCCTCGCCGTGCCCCCTTCGAGAGGGTGACCTTCCTCCAGACCACCCACACGGCGCCACACGTGCTCGTGCCGTGCGGTGTCGGCCGGGATCGAGAACCTGGGGTTCCGAGGAGAGGGAGCTGGTTGGCCTCGTGGCGGAAGCGAGGACTGGGGTCAACACTTTGGGGGGGGGATATCAGGAACATCAAGAGCAGTAGTGGTGGTAGTAACTGAGGTACGTTGCAAGGCGGTCCCTCTTGAGGTCGCACAGGTACACAATATGAAGAAAAAACACGGTAAAAAACAACACAGTATAAGTGTTGTGCCCAACACTGAACACATAAGGTTTCTTCAGAAACTCAGCATCATGGAGGCTTCCAGGCCAACAACCACCCTATTGACCAACCTTGCATCCAGTGGTGGTAGTAACAATAGTAATAATAGCAGTCGGGCTTCATCAACATCGGCTGTCTGTCCATGGCTGGGCTGACTAGTGGCTTTCACAGCAGCAACGCGAGGGCCTCGCGTAGGAGTAGATGCCCTCAAGCACGTCGAGGATGTGTGTGTGGAGCACCCGAGCCCGCAGAGACGAGCGTGGCATATCTCCGGCGCGCATCCATCTCGTTGTGAAGATGGTGATGCTGGGACGACAGCATCGTACTACAGAGAGACGCCAACAGACGGGACGAGGGAAACCAGTCCCCCCCGTGTTCACCAAACGGGCCGCGGGACTTGCGCCCCCCGGATTCGCGCCCCGGGGTTGCGGGTTGCAGACGCTACTATGTATCATGGTCCCTTCCTCCCCGCAAGTTCCTCTTAGTAGGGCCCCCCCAGGTTCGACAGAGGGAGAGTAGAGGAGAGGAGGGGAGAGGAGGGGAGAGGGGGGGGGGGAGGACGCCGGGCCGTCAACAGAGAACATTGGGACAATCAAGTCCTCGAACGCGTGAATCTTTCTTCTCCTCCGAGTCTCATCGTCACAAGGCCGGGCTGAAACAGGCGCGAACCCTCCCCCCTTTTCTCAGGGAATAAAACATTGCCGAATGGAGGGTGTGCGCGTGGGAGGAGCCAAGCGCCGTCCGTAAAAGCTTGAAGTGAAGCCAATTCTTGCCTTGCATTCATTGCCTTCCTTTTCCTCACGGAGGCCATCCCGACGCGACCTCCTATCCTGTCCAGCGTGTCACGACTCACCACATTTTCGTCCGGGCCGCTCTTCCAGGTCGCCCTATGGCACGCGGCCCAACTCTCGGCGGTGAATGGGGTTGGCTGACCGGTTGTGCGGCGCAGTACTGGGAAGTCTTACGGTCCTTGTACTCCGTACTCAGGAGCTCTCCCCCCCTAGCTGTTAAACGCTTGGCGGTCATTGGGGGAGCCTCTGCTGTCGCGGGCATTGAGATCAGAGGGGGGAATGGAATGTGATGGGGGGAAGGAAAACTTGTGACCCAGTTAGGAGGGGGGAGACTGGGGTCCCGAAGGATTGTGCCAAGAGGTTTCTTATTTTGGATGGACGACTGGTAGGGCCTGAATCTTGGGTTCCTCGCTTGGCAATGCAGACGGCGGCAATTTGTTTGGCTGCCAAACCACCGAGCGCATATAAAGAGGGTGTGCGGCCGGCCGTCCAAGGGTATGGTCCATTCATATGTGTGTCTCCCCCCCCCCTCCCCCCGTATGGATGGATATACATGGGGTAGACAGACCAAGAATGCATGGGCGGCGCGGGACACCAGGCCCGAAAGTCGGGGTAATGTAATCTTGTGTGTTGCGATTCCCTTTCACACAAACAACCCCCTTTTCGCGCAGAACAAAGGCCATTCAAGCTTGACCCGGGAGAACAAGTCCGCCAGCCCAACGGTAAGGCAGACGATGATCGAGAGAGAGGGAGAGGAAGCGAGACATGGGAGAGAGAGAGAGACAGAGAGGGAGGGAGAAAGAGAGAGACAGGGGAAGATAGATAGACATAGAGATGGAGAGACATAGAGACAGGCCGCTTGACCTTTTTGGGCCCCTACTGAAAGAGACATGGAGACAGAAAGGCAGAGACACGCTCAAAGACTGGCGGGTGGGATCGAGAAGCGCGGGAGAAGTGCCCATCTGGCCGTTTCTGGGTTTTTGGTGAATCACGTAGCAGAGACCAGGCCGAAGCCCATGTCTCAGCACGTATACATGACAGACGCTTCCGGTACCCACGCCGCCGGCATCCATCCTTTCCTATAGAACACTCCTAGAAGGTGAAGCCGGGATCCCCGACGGGGGTGGGGGGGGGGCATTGACGCCTTGCGAGGCCGTGTGTGAATCGACTTCCGCTACGGCTCGGTTGGGCGCGTGGTCCCAGGAATCCGGGACGACGGGCTGCTTGGGCCTGGTCACGATATTTTAAGCGGTTGGTCGCTTGTGCGAGGGGGAGGTTGGACTCCTGGAGTGCAGCGGCGGTACGAGTTTTTTGTGTAGGTTTTTTTTTTCTTTTCATTTTTTTCATCTTAGATAGTTCGAGCGTATCGAGGCTAGGTCGTCTCGTGATCAAGCCTTTACGCGTGATTTCGTCCGGTTCCATCATGATGTGAAGGCACAGATGCCGGCTGGCAAGGGAGAGAGGCCGGGGTCTCCTCTGGCTAGGCTCTCGGGAGTCGGCTGCTATATCCACATAGCCAGGCATTTCGATATCAACTGGGCCTACTGACGAGACGGAGGAACGAATAAAACAAACGCCATTGGTCTCGATAACACTATTTGGTCAAAACATGGGTGTAGGGACCCTTGGGCCGCCTGCTCCATGGACCACGGGCTGGAAATGCTCCACCAATGACAATTATATCCACGTTCTGGTCGAGAGGTGGTGCCCCGTCTACCGAGCCACTGGATGAAGGAGAAAGAAAAGCACCATCACCGTCCGATGTTGAAGTCGTCGCTGCTGCCAAAAAAAGAGAAGACTGGCGATCGTCAGGCACATGTTCCTTCGGGAGAGCGTCCCAGCTCACTACCGGCCGTATGGGATCCCCGGCAAACGCCGTCCAAGGAACCAACCATGTTGGTATCCGGCCGGCTATGTCTCCCGACGGCGAAACGCCATTTCTCGCGCCGCTGCCGGAACGTGCCGCAGTTGCCAGCCTGGGGGGGAGGGGGGGCGGCTGAACCCCCGGACCCATTGTCCGAAAGCCTGCCCTTCGACTCTCGGGTAAGGCCTGCTGCGTCTGCATCGGGAGATGCGCCGCGAAGACCTCCTCACCTGTCAGCCGTATTTGACTCAGCGGCCATCTTTGTGACCTCCCCGTTCCAGAACTCTCTCGCCCAGCCAGAGCTTGTGATTAGTTACTCTATTTGCGGAAGTACGTATCTGGGTTACTGACTCCCGTCGTGATGTGATGGAGCCATCACAGAACCATGATTCAGCGTGCTTAGCTAACTACATCTTGGCAGCAGAACTGGTTCGTTTGCAACCCTTCAGTGCCGCCGTCTTGTATGTCGCCATCGCCGCCAGGCACGCCATCCCGACCTATCCCTCGGTCGGGGCGGCTCTTGGGAACAGTGGTATGGCCGGAAGAGGCCTGTCGAGGAACATGGCGATTTCGCTAACTTCTTTGCAGAGGCTCCTAGTTGTAATCAGTAGCTGGAGCCCTTGCTACTATGTGCCACCGCAAGGCTCTCTACGATATTGGAACTTGTCGAACACAGATGGATGGCGCGGGCTGGGCTGAGGATCCATGATCAAATGGCTGGTTGTTGTTCGGTACACCATACTTGACGAATAGATACTCCTGCACTGGATACTGCTCTACACGATAAACGTCACATGTCTGTTCAATCACATCGACCGTGTCCGGCATGGACCTGTTGAGCTCCTCTGGACGAACTAGAAGCTCCGTCTCCAGGTCGAGGGACACCTTCATTGCATCATCACAAAGTCCGCAACAGACAACCATCTGGTCTATCCATCTCTACCGCAGTCCATACAGGCCAGCAGAAAAAGACCGTTTGTCCCCACGAGATGGAATAGTCGCCTTGTAGCCATCCACGAGTGAGGTGCACGCAGCAAAGCAACTCACATTGCATCAAACCACGCATAGAGCCACATACATCGACATGTCGTCAAGGGATTGACGCACCGTCGACAGAGCGGGTGCTGGATCGCCGACCAAGCCCTCGGGGGCACCAATGAAGCGGCGTTTCCCGAGGATAAGACAACGCTAGGTGCGGTGATGTGCTAGAAGGGCCGGCATCTGGACCCTCACCCTCACCCTCCACTCCCCCCCATTTTTTCCCGCTCGGCTCTAAGTCCCAAGCGGCCGAGACCGCCATCCGCGGCACGCAAACGGCAGCGCGACCCAAAGGGGATCTCTCTCCCCGCTGGGAACCGGCATAGCGTGAAGCCACCGTGAAGGGAGATGCGCCGGGCCGTCCTTGAAAGGCGGAGGTTATTCCCCCCCAGCGTCCTTCCAACCCCGAATCTACAGTAGCGCCATGACGTTCTCCGCGACGCAACCGCACTTCTGGTCTCAGCTGGTTGCGTCCGCGACCTCACCTATTCCGACATCTCCAGCGGCGGATCTCCAAAGAGAGAAACAACTCTGGACCCCCCCCGCGGGAGCACGCAACTGTAGAGGCAGATAGATAGGCGCACAGGCTAGCCAAAGTCCAGATCTCGCGGTGTGAGACAGGTCAAGAGGCGCCGCTGAAGGGTTCATGTCTCGGATACTGGGACGGGAGGAAGGCGGACGCTCGACGATGTGGAGGTGTCAAGGGGAGAGAAGAGCGAAGAGCGAAAAGAGTGAAGGAGTGAAGTAGTGAGGAGCTAAAGGGTGGAGGGCCAAGACGTGATGGAGCTGAGAGGACAAGAGATATAAAACTCCCATGATCTGCCTTTGCCCCAGGAAATCATGAGAAGGGAAGAAAGCAGGCCAACCCATTCCATCATTACCTGAGCACTCGGACAAGTCTCTGGAACCGAACACTTTCGAAGGCTCACAGAACCTCTCGAAAGGTTCGCCACCCTTCCTCGGTCCCTTCTCTTCCCCCCCCTCGCTCAAAGCACTTGCCCCCCCCCCCCCCCCCCCC
>PUHP01000585.1:2219-16725 GCA_006783085.1 Colletotrichum shisoi
AGATGGTCGAGCGCATTGGGGAGAGCCGCAAATATAAGTCGAAATGCGAGGGATAAGCAAGTTGTGGACGCTTGAGTGATTCGGTTCCATCCTCCAACTTTTCTTTTTCTTCCTGCTTCTGCACTGGTGATTCGGAGGGGTATCTCCTAGCCGCGCCTATTGAGATACAGATTTACGTCTGGTGCATCCGCGATCCCACACATGCTGTATGGAGGTCACAGCCAAGGGGGACGGACGCGTGCCCCCGGCAAACGCAGGTAGGGGAAACGTCTGGCCGGCCCCCTTTCCCTACCTAGACAGTGCAGCCTCGGGCTGCGCTTACTCATCCCGGTGACTAAATTCCAGCATCAAGGTTCCGTCATGTTTGGTCCGGTATCGTTTCTTGTTTGACCTTCGGCGCCTCCTCCGGACCGCAAGCACAGTTGTTTGGCTCGGCCGAAGGCCAGTATTCCCACATCCTTGTTTTTCGCTCTCTCACCTCTACAACGGCGGCGGGCTTCTCCGCTGTTGCACGTGGCGACATAGTCCGACGGAGATTTATCCCATGACAATCACATCACAGAAACGCGACCTTGCATTTGCGGATAGAGAACGACGACCAAAGGTCAACAGAAAGGGCCCTCTTCGTTGTCTACAACAGTCTTCGTTCAATCACCCCGTATCTTCCCCTCACGTACTCGCCATTTCACGATCAAGACTTGCCCCTCGCGTTGGTTATTAGACCTTGACAGGAGGCAATGGTTTTCCAAGAGCTGTTCTGAGTCGACCAATACTCTTTTCTTGCCCCTGAAAAGACCGCTCTGTACCTATGTTGCCCAATACAGGATCGCACTCAGTCACCCAATCAATCATCTCGCTTTCTCCCCAACTCCCGTTTCGTGCACTGCAGGCCATCTGGCATTGTTCACCACCAGCCCGGACGGAAGAGGTTGAATCATGTCAAATACAGTAAAGCTCAGGCCGCTGTTGCCGCTCGCCGCCGCCGCCAGCGGCCCTCCGCCGACGGCCCCCGTCATCACAAGACCACCAAAGAGGAAGGGGTCACAAGTCTCAGCCGCATGTAACGGTACACTAGCTCCCCACACCGAAATTAACAAGCTTAGTCTCTGATATAACAGCACATAGGCTGCCGGAAGAGAAAGGTCAAGGTCAGCAGCAATAGCCCATTCTAAGTCTCGTTGCGTTACTGGTGTTTGTTACAAACACGGTCGAGCAAAAACAAGGATCGGCTAAAACTTGCGATAGTGTGATGGCGTTCGGCCGAGCTGCTACACCTGCAAGACGTCGAATTCGCCATGTGTCTACCCCGTCCCAGAGGGCCTCTCGCAGAGGCAGGCCCAGAAACAGAAACTCAACTACGTGTCGAGGGCCCATGAGAACAGCCAACGGGTGTTGGAACTGCTCCGGGCGAGTCGGGACGGCGCCTCGCAGGACATATTGAAGCAGCTACAACACTCGGAGCACCTCGACGAGGCGATACAATCGATAGCCGACGCTAGTCTCCTTCTCCCTAAGTTTCACGAACAGAGACGTGAGTCTTCTAGCGAGTTTACAAGACGCGCTGAACAGGAAATCCACCAGACGAGCAGTCGCTAACGTGATGGCTTGCCGCACACAGGAGTCTCGACAGATCTCTCCTCACCCCCGGGCCTAGGGGATCCGCCCTCCGATCCAACAACTCAACCACTGTCAAAGTATGTCCCAAACGTAGAACCCGTGGAAATAACCCTTGAAATCTGCTTGCTGATCGTCGCTTTAGTCATGATAGCTTCATTAGAGACCCGTCAGCCGGCAACTCCGAGCCGGATCATGCCCTTCCAGTTTCGCGCTGGACAATCGTTTCTCGGGACAACAAACTGTTGACCCATCTTTTTGATGTGTTTTGGACGTGGGACAGCACCCTATCCCACCTCGTCGACCGAGAGCTCTTCAATGCCGACCTAAGCGCCACCTTACCGGACCTTTCGACGGGTCAGCGCCGAAGCTTCTGTTCCCCCTTTCTCGTCAACGCAATTCTTGCCGTGGCTTCTGTTCGTGACCAGATATCCAATCAGCGTGTTGAATCATACTTTCGGGGCCCCTTTCGCTAACATGTTTGCGTTTACACGACCACAGCTACACGCGACACGAAAGAGTTTCAATCCATACTCGGGGGATTTCGTCGTGCTCAGCCACGAGTTCGCCCGCTGTGCTTTCGACTTGCTCGAGTCGGAGAGATGTTCGGGTTCGAGCTCGTTAACGCTGCTGCAGGGCGCGGCCATTCTCTGGCTCTTCGCCAAAAATGAGGGCGCTCGAGCATCCCCCACGCAGGCCGCCAGCCTAGGGAGTTTGATCCAGCGCACCTGGTCGGAACTTGGTCTTGAGACCGGTGGCCCCATGGCCTCCAGGGTTTCCGGAACGAGTGAGGCCCACAAAGTCAAGATCTGGAAGGCGGTTTCTCACATAACATGGGGGTTCTATTGCTTCTTTGCGTACGTACTGCTCCCTATCACCCAAGACTCCCTAGTGCGTGCACATTGCAACTAACCAGGCGCCCACCTCACACAGAAAAATGGCGGCATTATTCTCTCCAGACATGCTGGTTCCGAGGCCTCGAATCATGAAGGCATTCGAAGAAGTGGAAGCCCAGCAAGGGCTCGGCTCGCGAGCCTCTTTCCTGTCCACCTCCGATGACAGCCCGGATAGCCAAACATCACATCAGTTGCAGGTGTTCAGTGTCAAATGCTCACTCTGCGAGATTTCCAACCAGTTCACGTCCGGGTTCTCGATGAATGAACAGGCCTCGCTTCTGGATAGCAGACAGTGTACGGCGTTGTACAACAAGCTCCTTTGCTGGAAGCTGTCACTTCCCAACCATCTCATGACGAGCAACAGCGTCTCGCCATCTGTTTTGCTGCTCCAGTAAGTCATGTTCCATTCTTTCTCTCCGATGCCGATAGCAAGAAAAAGAAGAAGAAAAAAGGAAACACTCTCCGGAAGCCTCCAGCTAACAGCTTTCCCCCATTAGAGCAACATACGATTTTGTCGCCCTGAGGCTACTATACAGCTACACGAACCACGCCGGCACCGACCTGTTCGACGGCCGCAACGCCGCCTCCCTCCAGGTCCTCCATGCGAGCTCCATGATGACGAACCTCTGGATATACCGCAGCATCTACACCATCAAGCACGAGTTTTGGGCGGCCGAGTACTGCTCCTCTGTCGCGCATGCCCTCCTGCCGTCTCTCGAGACCAACACCTCGACGCCCGTGGTCCACGATATCGTCGGCAGGGCCTGCTGCATCCTCAACGAGATGGCGTGTGCGGGCGTCTCGGGCCGCGCTGGGGAATTGCTCGAGGGCATCGAAGAGAGGGCAAGGGCGGTGAGGATCCGTGTCCCGGCGTATGGGAGGCATGAGGCGGGCGAGGAGGCACACGGAGGCGGGCCCATGATAATGTTGCGCGGTGTGCGGGTTTTCGACGGCGCTCAGGGCGCCGAGGGGGGGATGTTGGACGGACCCGACGGCCGTCACAACGTAAGGTTCGGCAAGACAATTGCCGATATCTCCCGGGCTTCAGCCAACAAGTGACCCAGAAATGGTACCAGGAGTAGGGGGAGAGGGGGAAGCGTTGTGGAAGAGATTGATGTCGCACTTTGGCACGTTGGAGTAGTGGCTTTGTTATTTTGGCTGTTATCCTTCTAGGAGGTTTCGCGACGGTTTTTTATTATTATGGTTTGGCTTCTATGGAACTGACTGGGTTCACATCAGACACGATGGACGCCCCCGCGGGAGTGTGCACAATGTACAACGGACGGGGTCTTAATCGCGGTGACAAGTAAACCAAAGGGGGGAAAGGGAACACTTCAATTCGTTCCACAATTTGAACAGAAATAGGGAGGGGTATAATTCCAGATGCTGCCTCTTCCCGAAAGTTCCAACCACTTACCGCAACAACTTCTTCGCCCGTGCGCCTGGAAAAAAGACAACCCTATCCGCGATCCAGCCCATCATATCTCAGCCGCCGCGGCTTCGTAACTCTCAGGGCTAGGTGGATTTCCCGCGCGCCCCGACAGACGGTTCGATCTCCTCCCCGCGGATCCATACCTTTCTTATTTTCCGCGTCGCGGTGATGTCCTCGAGCGGGTTCCCCTCGACGAGCACCAGGTCGGCCCGGAGGCCGCCCCGGACGATGCCGCGGTCGCTGAGCCGGAAGGCCTTGGCCGCCACGCAGGTCGCCGAGCGGAGCACGTGGATCACGGGCATGCCGGCCTCGACCAGCAGGCGCAGCTCCTCGTGCAGGCTGTCACCAAAGGGGATTTGGGACCCCAGGACCGGGTTCGCCGTCGTGCCGGCGCAGACGGTGACGCCGGCCTCGTGGAGCGTGCGCACGCTCTGCGTCGCGTGGTCATAGCTGCCGCCGGGAACGACGTCGGTGCGGGGGCGCTCGACAGGGCCGCGGTTGGCCGCGGTCTTGTCGAAGCTGTGGGAGGATTCGGTAGTGCTGTTGTCTGCGGTGGGGTCGTTGGTCGACGCACGCCGTCGCATCATGGTGAGCGTCGGCACGAATATTACGTTCTTGGCGGCCATCCTGCGCGCCAGAGCGGTGTCGATGGGCGCGTCCAGGGGCGCGTGGGCGAAGACGTCGAAGCCGGCGCGCAGGGCGCGTTCGTAGGACGCCTTGCCGGCGGTGCGGGCGATGATGAGTTTGCCGTGGGCGTGGGCGGCGTCGGCGAGGGTCTTGAGAATATCGTCGTCGAACGATTCAGGGTCGACCGAGACCTTGATGAAGTCGGAGCTGTCCGGGCCGCTGGATTTCAACGAGACATAGGCGACGGCGTCCTCGCGCGTGCGGATGATGTAGCTGTCCGGGCCGTCGTACAGCTGCGGCTGATAGCCTCGGGCGGGAGATGGTTCGGTGCCGCAGGTGAGAAAGCTCGAGATTCCCGTTCTGCCGGCGGCGTAGACGCGCATGGCCTGACATTGCTGGGTGGTGCTGCTCATGTCGAGGATGGTCGTTACGCCCAGGCTCGCATACATGCCAAGGGCTGCGTTAGCACCTTTGACATTGGCATAGACGTCGATGAGACCCGGTATGAGTGTGCAGCCTCGGCCATCAATGACAAAGTCGGAAGTCTCAGCGTCGGAGTCGTCGGCCATGTAGTTTTGAATGTTGCCGGCGGATCGCGTAAAGACAACATTGCCAGGTTCAAGAATGATCTCGCTATCGAACACGCGGACATTTTGGATCAATACTTTAACCATTGCCCTCCCCCTTATACGTTTTGCGTAGCGTTCTTGTAGGTGAGTTCAAGAATCAGGTATGGTCTCACTTGAGCGGTATCTTCAGAATCCGAATGCAGGATGGTCGTGTGTGGTTGTTAAGCGGACAGACAATTTTGGTGATCCAACAGGGCAAACTCGGTATACTATGTGCTGTTGCAGGTTGGAATGGCGAGTGGCAGGTGCTTGGTGACATGTTCACAAAACAAACGCTCAAATCAGCGTACGTACGCAACTACATGCAGCACCTGCCCTACCAGTCACTGACACAAGACTGTGGGCCGAGGTGCTACACAGTGACAGGTTTTCAGGTCGTCATTGGAGGAGTCCGGCGCAGAAAACGAAAAGAACGTGCTGGAACAAGCTTCCGTACAGCCAAAGTTCAGACCTGCTTACCTCTTAACAGGGTATTTTCTAGTATTGGCTGAACGTCAGAAGCTGGTCATGTCAATTCAGTGAAGGGGATGGGGCGATGTCGAGAAGTCCATGACAAGGAATTCTGGTAAACCAATGAGAGAGAGGGCGTGCCCGGAACCCTCTCCGTTCGGCCAATCATGTTAAAGTATTGAGCGCGTACAGAGTAGTTGAAAACATACAATTCTCAACGTTGGCGACAACTGCTGTTCTCGGCGGGGGCGGCGTTTCAATTGGGTGGATGCGTCGGGGCCAAGCCTAGCATGTCATCTGGCATGTCAAATCTGGCTAGACGACAAACCGTCTCAAGTTCTACAAACAGTAAAATCAGTTCAGGGTTTTAATCGTGCATCAGATAACTGACGAGTCTCGATAAGTACGGATACTTGTTGCTCCTTTGCTCTTCAAAGTATGAAAGTTTATCTGTTCGCCAACATCCCTGCAAAAACGATTAGCGCACTCGAGGGAAACAATTTGTTGTCGATTTCAGAGTTATGATCGTCGCTATTGCCGGCTTCCTTGTACTTATGGCGCCGACAAAGAACTGGTGGCTGCGCCCATGTGTAGCTGTAGTTAAAACTTACATCCCAAACTCCAGGCCGAAAAAAGGCGTGCTCCCCACGCCTTAATCCATGCAAATTATTCAGCAACCATGGCCCGATAATTTCAATATGAAAGCACAAGAATCCTTTCGTACGTTATCCCAGACAGAGTCGAGTTCCGAGCAGGATACCGCTTGTTCGATTGCAGATTCCACGTCGTTATGTTACACCGTTGGTGGAAGACGGTTTCCTCGTTTGGCCTGAAGATTGTCGGTGGGAGAAACTGCATCCGCAATGCAGGGGTTTGTATGTATGTTCAGGTCTGGTTGAGTGTCACCGCTTTGGCTATTGGTGTACGTTCACTGTCTGAGCTCTTTTCATACTTCCGCAGCTTGTGATGCTAGAGGACAGTACTCTCGGCCTGCCATCCGTCTCCACTGACGAGAACTCTCGTAACACGTCGTCTGGCACGCGGCAGGTTTTGAACCGCGAAAGCGATCAATCAAAACAAGCCGACCGGAAGCAATCCCCCTGCTGGGTGTGTCTGGCGCTAAGTCGCAAGGGCGACCGCCGTGACGATTTCGAGGGTTTCGAGGCAAGGAGTCGGCATCGGGCTTCGTCGGTACGCACTCTCAGACCAATGCGTTCGTTTTTGGATTTGACAAAGCAATCAGTGGTCCCAATCAGACATCATCATCTTCTACATCCTCCACCATAGCCTTCCTGGGCCCGGCAACTGCGGTCCCATCCACGGAGGTTGTCGACTTTAAATAGCCTTCTTGCTCGAGCCTGTCCGCCTCCTCGGGCTCCATCAACCCTGCTTGGCCCTTGCCCTTGTCCATCTTGATCTTTACAGCAGTAGGCACGAAAGCAGAAACTGCCTCTTGTGCCAAATTTCGGACCATTGGCTTGGCTTCGTACACCGTCTTGGGCTCTGGCGCTGCAGGTTTGTCTTCCTTTTCCTCTGACTTTTGTTGTTCGGCCTGCTCAGTCTGTCGCCTCGCTCGTCTCTTAGCATACCACTTATCCATCACTTCCTTTGGGATCGGTGGAGGGGTATCTCGCGGCATGGGGATTCGCTTGACTTCGTAGGGGACATCCTCATCGCTGGTCAACTCATCGTTGTCCCGTCTCCGCTTTCCAAGCACGCCCCTCGAAGCATCGCCATCGCGATCATAACCGCCACGGCCGAATGTGGGTGCTTTGTCGCCTAGGACTTCGCGTGCCTTCTTCACCGCATGGAGCTCCTTCTCGAGACCTTCAAGAACTTGCTCTTCATGCCGAGAAAGTTTACCGCCCCCTGTCGTGATAGCTTTGAGATCGTCGATCTGCTTCTGGATTCGTTCGGGATTCCGGCGCGCAAGTTTCTCATTGCGACGGGACTGGACTTCGGCCTTGCCTAGATGGGTGACACGTCAGCTACCAGATCGCCGATGAGGGCCATACGCTTTTCCTGCGGTCGGGACGAACCTTTCTTTATCGCTTTCGCTTTGTCAGCCTTTCTCTGGGCTTGTACCGGATTAAAGTTGCGTTCCTTCGGCATCTTGTCAAGTTGAGCTGGTATGGTAGGATTCGAACAACAGGGTGAGTGAGTTCGAGGTCGTTTTCCAAGATGGTGTTGGCGAGCCAAGATGAACTGTTCCGATAAGCTCTCTGATCAGTAGAACTTGTTTATCTTATCTAGTCACGTGAAAGCCTCCTGTGACAGGGGCCTGATAGTTGCCCCTGCAACATTGTTGACTTATGCCCCGCATTGCCCAATAACACTTTCTCTTTGTTCCCTGTCCTCCCCCCCAAAACAAGTGTGTCCACCCGGGCAGCGATCGACTGTGCATGGTTACCGTCAGCCTTTCTTGGTCAGGTTCAGGCCCATAGATCTTGCCTGGGTCGTCGTCTCCATCCATCACCCTGGATTCCAGCCCAAATCAACCCCACGGCGGAGAAGATAACAACATAATAAGCCGCGCCGGTCATCCTCTATCAGAAGCACGCAACTTTATTCGTACCTTGCAGTGCTTTCGACCCTTTCGACCTTCTTTTCGACAGCCCTCCACCAGCTGATCGTTTGCCCGCCTTGGTTTTTTGCCTTTTTCTTCCTTGCCGCCGCTCCTCCCCCCAACGCCCCGTTTCGATCTGTTTTCTTGGCACCATCACAACCATGTCGGGCTTCATGGCCAATCTGTTCCCCGGAGGGACCAGAGACACCCACGCCGCGTCGCGACCGGAGACGCCCACGAGAAACAGCTTCGTCAACCCATCCAGCACGCCTCAGGGCAGCCCCAGCAAGAGAACACTCCCCCCTGGAGCCCACGAACTGCCTGACGCATTTGACAACGCCCTCAAGCTGAGCACGCCTGTTCTCGAACGGCCAAGACTCGATCGCCCGCTGAGTGTCATCACAACTCCCCAGTCCACCGGAAGGGGCAACGAAAACAGCCCGAATGTAGATGAGAGCGTGTTGCACAAGGGAGCCATCTCCACCGGCAGTCCCTTGAAAAAGTCCCACGGACAGGAAAACACTCCTCCCATTACACGCCTTGGGGGCAACGACTCTCCTTACCAGCAAAGCCACGCCGCCATCTCTCGCCACGAGTTGTACCAACCTAAAGAGAAGGCTGTGACCCCCAGGAACAAGTTTAATACTCAGAGAGCACTGACCCCCGAAGAGCTGGAAATCCTCCAGCGCCCCAATGTCCGAAGACTGGTCAACGTGACTCAGCTGTGTATGTTCGACTTCCCCAGACCTGCCGCGCCTGAACTAACGAGTAGCAGACTTTCTTGACTACTATTTCGACCTCCTGACGTATGTCGGCTCCAGACAGAACCGCCTGACTGCGTTCCAGTCGGAAATTCCGCCTCCGCCCGAGACGGATGAAGCGACGTACAATCAGATGTGGCAGAAGTACAAGGGCCGAGAGCGCGCCAATCTAAGAAAGAGACGCGTTAGGCTTCGGCAGGGTGATTTTCAGATCCTGACGCAGGTCGGACAGGGAGGTTACGGCCAGGTCTTTCTTGCCCAGAAGAAGGACACACGCGAGGTTTGCGCCCTGAAAGTGATGAGCAAGAAACTGCTCTTCAAACTGGACGAGGTCCGCCACGTCCTGACAGAGCGTGACATCCTCACCACCGCCAAGAGTGATTGGTTAGTCCGTCTGCTTTACTCTTTTCAGGATGACAAGAGTATCTATCTTGCCATGGAGTATGTGCCGGGTGGAGATTTCCGCACCCTGTTGAATAACACTGGTGTATTGAGCAACCGTCATGCGCGATTCTACATCGCCGAGATGTTCTGCTCCGTTGATGCCCTTCATCAGCTAGGCTACATCCACAGAGATTTGAAGCCGGAGAACTTCCTTGTTGACTCAACCGGACACGTCAAGCTCACTGACTTCGGTTTGGCCGCCGGCATGCTCGCTCCGGCCAAGATCGAGTCGATGCGAGTACGCCTCGAGAAGGCTTCCGAGACATCGGTGCCGTTCGGAAAGCCGATGGACAAGCGAACAGTAGCAGAGCGACGAGAGGGATACCAGACGATGCGAGCAAAGGACATGAACTACGCCAAGTCCATCGTCGGCTCACCTGACTACATGGCGCCTGAGGTTCTTCGAGGAGACGAGTACGACTACACGGTAGATTATTGGAGTTTGGGTTGCATGCTGTTCGAGGCACTAACGGGATTTCCTCCCTTTGCGGGCTCAACTCCTGACGAGACGTGGCGGAACTTGAAGCACTGGAGAGAGGTTCTGAAGCGGCCCGTCTGGGAGGACCCTAACTACTTCCTAAGCAACCGCACATGGAACTTCATCACGACGTAAGTGGCCTTTTCGAGACTTTGTGTGCGACAGGTACTAACACCGAACCTTAGTTGCATCAACTCCCGGTCCAAGCGCTTCTCAAACATCAAGGAGATCTTCGACCACCACTACTTCGCCGAGGTTGACTGGGACACCTTGCGTAGCACCAAGGCTCCATTTGTGCCCGAGCTCGATTCGGAGACCGACGCAGGATACTTTGACGACTTCACCAACGAGGCCGACATGGCCAAGTACAAGGAGGTCCATGACAAGCAGCAGGCATTGGAGACCATGGCGGATCGCGATGATGAAATGGGCAAGAGTCTCTTTGTCGGCTTCACGTTCCGTCACCGCAAGACTACGGACGACTCCAGTCCGCGGAAGCCGATACCGTTCAAGGAGGAGGAGGACACCTTTGGCACGATGCTGTAGGGCAAGCCCGTGTGGCAAAGAACCCAATGGCAGTGGTTTCCTCAGCGGTGCTAGCGCTGAGCCTGGAGTCGAAAGATTCCATACATGATGATGATGAGTGAGACGTCATGGGAAGGGGGAAATAGGCTGTGTTGGGAACGATGGACTACTTGTATGAGCTTGGGGCTGGACTACCCTACTGCAACGTCATGTTTGAGATGAGATTTCGGGCTTTCTTTTTGCGTTGGAGTTTGTAACAGGACAGGACGACGGGTTTGGGATGACAGGCCTGCTGCACAGCATCAAGCAAGCAGGGTCCTTTCGGCAGGGATTAATATTAGTGATGGGGGCGTTGCAGACAGCCGGCCATCCGACACACGTGAAACAAGAAACAATAGACGCGCATTCAGTCAATCAGTTGACAGTCAACTGTCCGCGTCACCCATCGAGGCTGGTGCGGCAGCCCTTGAGAGTATCCCATCTTAGCTGACGCCGAAATGACCAGCCTCGCATCTCGGCACGACGGCAGCTGGCCCAAGCTCTGCTGCCATTGGTGATGGCAGCTTCCTTGAATGATAGAGGGCTGTGGGAGAGGCTTGATTAGCCCGGAGCCAGCATCAGCATAAGCACATATTGTGAAACAAATCGAATAAGCCTTCGTTCGGTCCAACTCGGTGATCAGGTCCTCGGCGCCCAGACAGTAAGTAGTCCGAGTGGTTGATGTTTCGCGTCCTTCCTTTTTACCGCGCCTCGAGGGACAGCATGATCCCGACGGGCTGGATGCAAGCTACATCAGCAGAAGTAGCAGACCCCTACATCACATCAACACCAACACACGCATTCAGACGAGCTCATACGTCACAAAAAACCATCCAACGACTATGCGACAATTGGGAGAAGAAGCAAAAGCCAAGGGGTGTTCCCCATTTTCTGTCATGGGTTACGTGGAGGACCGAGCCAGCGCGGTGGAAACGGAGGTTGGTGTTGATTGGCTTGGACCGCGATGGATCACCGACCGACACTAGGGCTCCCGCTACGGCCGGTGTTCCCCAAACCCCATCCCGGATTACTACCACTAGCTGTCGCAGCACACCAACCGATACTTGGTGGTCTACGCGGCCCCGTTGAGCTAAGGTAAGCATACGGTGCCGACGAGCCACTAGACTTGCCCGACTGCTGCAGGATAAGCAAGGGCTGACTCCGAGCAAGGCTTCCGAGATGGACATCATCGAGGTATCTTCTCTCTCTATCTCTTCCCGTGACACTGTCCAGGGACCCTGTCATGCACAGCCGCGCGATGGCTTCTTGCAGGGAGAGCTGTGTGGAAAGCGTAAGATGACAGACTGCGGGAGGACATGACTTTGTGCGTCTTGTTGAACCAGCAGCGTGGGTATCCGAATAGGATCTGCGAAGGACTCAAAGAGTCCACGAGGTGTCCGTGGCACACGGCGGTTCCCCTCCTCTACAAGGGAGGCGAAAGGGGCCGCTAAGACACCATGTCATTGGCTTTTTGCCGTTCGGCCATACGGCTTCTCGGGACCGAAGCTCTGTCGTCGCACTGCCCATCTGCAGTGGCAGGATCAGCGGCGACGTCGGTGAGCGTGAGGCGCGGAGGCGGTCATGTCGTTCTCTGGATATAAATGGTAGTCGTTCGAACTCCTGACCGTCTGTTGTTTGGATTTTTGTTTCGAACCATCAGACCGGGACGCATATTCGTTTTCGTCACAACATTTTCCATCCAACCTACCAAGTCTTGTCTCATATTCCCCCCCTGGCGGCATATTTTGCACACAGTAAAACACAGAAAAAAGAAGCAACAAGAAGTTACTCACTCAAAATGAAGGCTACCATCGTCGCTGCTGCCCTGGCTCAGGGCGCTGCTGCCGTCGCCGCCCCTAACGGGCCCGGCAATGGAAACTGGGGCCCCGGCAACGGCGCCGGCTTCGGAGGATTCGGATACGGCGGTGGGTGGGGCGGTTTCGGCCCCGGCGGGTTTGGCAAGGGTGCTGCTCAGTGCGCTGTAAGTCCCATGTTTCCCCCTACACCCTCCCGTCATCGCAAAAATCCAGTCCCATCTTTGTCGCGCCCCTCTGTCTCCTCCCCTCTCCAAGTTTTCCCCGCGTCAATGTATACTGACACTATCCCTCCCCCTAACTAGAGCTCCTGCTTCTCCTCCCACTTTGCGACTGCCACCCCTACCCCGCAAGCCTTTTGCACCGACGCCCCGCAGCTGAATGACTGCGTCCGCTCCGCCTGCACCACTGACTCGGCCGCGCTGGCGTCTTACACGTCCGTCTCCTCGTCCGTCTGCAACGCCTTCACCAACTGCGGCACCACTAGCACCTTCACTTACAGCGGTGGCTGGTGGGGCGGCGCCTCCCAGACGGATGCCGCCGTCACTATCACGGGGTGCGCCGTCGACGGCTGGTGGGCCCCCGGCGGCGCATGGGGAGGCATGGGCCCCGGCTGGGCCTACAAGACGGATACTGTCACCGTCACCCGCACCATCAACGGCGTCGCTATCACCGGACCCGCCACCGTCGCCCAAGCCGTCTCGGGCAGCAGCACGCTGCTCACCACCTTCACCGGCGCGTTCGCCGCTCAGGAGACGAGCGGTTCTTCCGGCGGTTCCGGCTCGCAGAACGCCGCTGCCGGTAGCGACCCCAACCGCGCCGTCAAGGTTGCCGGCGCAGCTCTGGGCGCCGTCGTCGCCGTCGTCGGTCTCATTTGAGAAAGGGCGTCGGGTTTTCCCAAACTCTGCACATCTTGAACCTGTATACCTTGCCCCCAACCTTTCCTATGTTTGTGTGTTTTACAAACGGGATTTGTAAAAAAAAAATTGACTCGGAGACGAAAATAAGGGGTATGACTTGGGTTTGATCGTTTGTGGCGGAGCTTCCATTTCTTCCTCACTGCTCTCATGTCTCCTGGCATTGAGTATGTGAAGAGGGCTGGGATTTTGTTAAGGCTGGATACTTTTTGCGTAAACCTCATTTGATGATGAGATGTGTTCCATGGGAGATGACTACAGTCCTTACTTTTGTTCTGATCTAGTAAAGTTACGGCCGCACATGATAACGGAAATGAGAGTTTTCAAACGTTGACGACTGCCTTACGTGACCATACATCCATCTGGCTTCGCTGGCTGAAGAGAAACAAGCTGTATTGCCTTCCCAATTTGAAAGGAATCATTCATATTAAAAAATGGATTGCAAGAGTAATAGAGCATCGAGAATTAATCAATTTCTGCCGAATGTCCCTCGTCCGAATTTGCACATATCATTGGAGACGAAAACAATTGCACACCTGACAGAGCGATACCACCAGCTTTATGGCTGCTTTTTACGCATCCCGGTTTAGTTCCATGGCCCCCGGGAAAGATCCATAGATCTGGATGATCCCTATGTAACCCATCTCAGGATGTGCTTTCATCTTTACGCTCAGTTTGATGCCCACTAATGCCACACCAATGCTTTGACAATCGATGAACAGCAAGTTTGGAGGGCGAAAATGAAAATTTCCACAAGCGTCGAGTCGAGCCACAGATGGGAAAACATACAATAGTTCCGAGGTGGCATCACCCCAGCAAGCTTTGTCACGAGAACGTCGACAGACATGACCGTTGCTGTGGGGACGAACATCAACAATCACGCCCCACTCCCGCGTCCAGCCTCAAGGGACCGGATGAAAGGCACAACAAGGCAGGCGCGCACCACCCGCGCGCTCTCCTTCCATCCGAGCCCTCTGCACGACACCAAGTGCCCCGAAGATCCTCCCAGAAATGCGCGAAGGGAATACTTGACCGAAAAATCTCCTGAATCTTTCGCCAACACAGAAGGCAGCCCCTGGGCGTAGGGGTTACAGGTCAAACTGTGGGTTGTGGCAAGTCGCCAGGGTCCAGAGTTCGAATCACGCCAACAACGCCAATCCCGACTTTTCGAGACCGCACAAAGAACAGCCTCCGCCAGGCGTGCGATGACTGAAGCTGACAACTCGACAACACGACAACTCGACAACACGACAACTCGACAACACGACAACTCGACAACACGACAACTCGACAACACGACAACACGACAACACG